>QOVD01002454.1:5441-33785 GCA_003521225.1 Tuber microsphaerosporum
ACTGCTTTTCGAGCTATACCCTATGTCACCCGTAGGGTACTTTTTTCCGCCGGTTCCGAGATTTCTCGGTGCGAAAACTATAAACTCCGCAAAATAAAATGTTTGTCCCATGGGTATATTCGCCTGTGGCGACTCAGCAATCACTCCTGCTGGGCGGCCTTCACGACAAAAGAACTGTGTTAACAGGTACCACTCGTAAATCAAATTTCCCCGGAATGCAGTGGGGATAGTAGCGCTGGGAATTACTACCGTGGGATCTCAAATAATTAGATTATAATATTATGTTATGTCGTTGGAGTTGTCTCCTCCGGTAAGCTCTAGCGTTTTTTGTTTTTTTTAAGCCTTTCAGGGGCTGAACAGTTCTTTTTTTGCCCCCGATTTTCACCCCTCCTCCGAGGTAGGTAATTCTCGACTACATAGCATATAGTCTAACTCAATTATTTGGGATTCTACGGTACTTGAATTTGGGTGGTTTAAAGCGGTGAGCTTCCGGTTCCGTTAGGCTTTTAGCAAGAAGGCTTGTGAATTGTCCGGTAAGTACGGTACGACTGCCCGAACCCCCCCGATCGCAACCATCAACCCACCCTAATTTCACAGAATACAATAATTCTTACAGAATATCTCTCTTCTTTAAAAAACCACTAATCATTTAGTATTTATAGCGAGGATTCTTTCCCCCGCTCCTTCTCTACCCATCTCCGATGCATACTCCCCAGGGCTTAACTTAAGCCACCGTTATAACCCTACTAACAACATACTCCACCGTGATACTCCGATCCGGGTTAACAAGTAACCTGCCCACGCCCACGTATATGTTCTCATCTAACCCCGCTAATTCCGGAGCCGCAACCTGTCATAGAAAACCCCGTCAGCTCAACACTAGCACCGCTGAAATCAGGATAGCCACGCACCGGAATCTCAAAAGTATGGTAAGAAACTATGGTTCCAAAGTCATTGGAGTGCGAATCAGGAGCATGGCTCACGATCGCGTTAAACTCTGCGTCAGGAGTAGCAATACCGGTGTAGCCGAAGCGGAAGACCTAGATATTAGTTAGCGCGAGTAGGGTGATAGCCAATTGGTGAGGCAGGCTTACGGTTCCGCTGGCGGTTCTATGTGGTATCGGTTAGCATCTGCTTGCTTATCTGTGGATATGGGGTGGGGGAAGGGTTGTTTTTTTCCAGGGTGCGGGATGCGTACTTAGCGATACCATTGACGTTGAGTCTCGTTCTTATTCCGTCTGGGTCAGCGTGGACTGTGTCGCTCGCGGCTATGATAGTAGCATTTATTGGGACTGCGGCTCCTGGAGCGCTGACGATAGTACCGTTCGGGCAGACCTAGCGAATCGGTCAATCTCAGCCTGAGCCCCCCATCAAGGCAGCCAACAGCGATATGAATTATTAGAGACGTACTGTGTAGCTAAGCCCATACCCTTGGATGACCGGACCGATAGGAATTGGGTTCTCAATACCAATCTATGCGGTGTTAGTCTCGCGCTTTATCCAGTACAGCTCTATTCTAGAAATTAAAATCCTTAAAAATACCTGCAAAGTAAACGCTGGCTCCAGCCCCACCGGGCCCGCCAAAACACCGGTAAGAGCCGTGAGAGCAAGAAGACAATAGGCAAGCATTTCGTCTTTTTTTGGTGAACCTCTCTAAGTAGCAGCAGCGAAAGATGTGCACCTTAACATCCGAGAGGAGAAGATTAGCGGTACTTTATACTTGTCTAGACAACAAGTACCCGAGTATTGAGGGCACGGTATAATTTTGTCCGCCCTCAGAGACTCACAGATGGTCAGCCATATATTTTCCCAAACCGCTGTGTTCACTACGGTAGAGTCCTCCTTGCCTGGGACAAGCACTAGTACCGGTACTAGAGCATACCCCGTCCACACGGCAGTCTGATGACCCGCAAGGATTCCCCATTCTAATCCGAGGAAACGGTACTGGCTCGTCCTCAAAGTATCCGCGGATCATAGCTTCCATCAACCTCAAGGCGTGCTAAGATATCCGGATACTTTCGGAACGGGCAAGTAGACGCAGGTACGAACTCTGAACCGGGTTCATTCATTGTGTATATGATTAGATTATACCTGAACGTGGTATAGGGACGCGCGAGGGAGCTGCACAAACCACTTCTGGTAGCGAGGCAAAGTGACTGTTTCTTGTGCGGCACTTCAGACCGGTAGAAGATGCTGTCCAGCGACGGGGTGCAAATACGGTTTGGGCTTGTTATCGCCGAAAGGGACATCTCCGGATGGATGAGTTCAGTCGGTGATACGGATGCCGTCACACTAGAAAACAGCATTCCAGAAGAAGCATTATGCCGGCTTTATCCCATGGGGTGGTATAGCCTGCATTTTCCGGGCTTCCGGTTTTTTCTCGGCCGAGCAAGGTCATCTTATCCAACTTTGGAATTGTTGCGCAAGTGATATTTACTTCATGACGCCTGCTTTGGGCGAAAGATATCGTAGGATCTGGAATGGTCAAACCGCGTGCTAGGTATCACAAGATTTCCTTCCCTGGAAAATGGGCGAGGAACACAGGGCAAGGTGCGACCTCTAGCCCCTCTGCAAGATACTCGAGTAGAATAAACAAGAAATCCTAGACCTTACTAAAGGATGAAATTTGAACACATAGGATATGGCCCAAAATTTGAGATCTTACGGTACGGCCGCTTGTTGACCCGGTCGAGGGTAGCAGCATTCCCTCGCCTGAAGGAGATACAAGTACCGGTACATGTCTCTGAAGGAAAAGCGCAGATTCATTTAGACTGCCGTAGCAGGGGGGTCAACGAGCACTGGGGCTCAGAGAGCGCTAGGCTAAAAATGACTTAGTAAGCGTTAATTCAAGCGGCGATTTTGTTTGGTCTGTTCGTTGAACCCTCCTAGGGTCTCCTCCCCGTGCACCCTACCAGTCCACTGTTACCCGGGGTTTCGCTTGGGCAGTGGTGTGTTAGCACCAACCCTTTCCTACTCGACAAATCCTAATTCCGGGCTTTCTGGTTTCCTGGCGTTCACCGAGATGATTTGTATGTTTTAAAAATGAGAGTCTCACTCAACAGAACTATCGCGAAAATTTCGCACATAACGAATGCGACTAGGCCGATTGCTACGCGTGTACCGTACCTCTTTATCCCCTTGGGAGCGCTCTATTAGACTACAGTACTTGTACAGTACCATTTGTGACAGCCGTTAGAACGGTCTGGGGCCAACCACCCACAACAGAGTCTAAGGCTAGTTCGTGCTAGTTATGAGTGAGATCTTACGCTTGTAAATTACGCCACCGGTACTCGAGTAAAATCTACTCTTCTCCATCAAACAAACTTTTCTTCTTTTTGTGGACAAGGGCCGGATGAGAAACATGGCTTTGGTTGGTATAAGGATCGCACAGTACGAGTACTCCGGGGTAACTTAACGAGGTAACCAAGCACCCAGGTACTCGTATGAAGCTCACCAATGAGAGACGAACAGGAGTCTGGATGACCCGAGAGCATATCTGCGCGCAGCGCCAAGAACAGTGAAGCAGCTAGATCCCTAAAGCTTGACGGTACCTTTCCACTCGAAGATGCACTCATAACACGTTCCTGAGTTGGCGCTACCCTACAGATTCCCGCGCAGTGCACAGATATGCTCTCTACCAGTAACCATCCACACCTCTGTCCATCCCATCACGAACCTCCATACCGGTACCCGAGTAGTGGGTTTCCAGTGCTCAAGTCTATGGGGCTGAGTGTTGTGGCACTTGTCAGATTATCATGCTAGCCTGGACGAGGAAACCATTTAAATGCCATCGGTGACAGGGATCAACGAGGTGATAACCATCAAAACTCGCAAGATCCACAATCGGCGGTTGGGCCCTAGCCCTCGCAATCCGAGACGAAACACCCCTGACCCTGAGAAGGATCAGCGCTTCCCAGATGGGGTATAGCTTATCTAAGCTGAGCCGACTGGATCTCATCTTGCCCTGTGAAGCCCATTGCGGCTCAGTACGGCGATTTCCGTTGGTGGATTAACTCGAGTAGCGAGTTTTTACAGCACCACACAATGGCCTGTCATTGATGCACGCCTTGACCACACGCAGACCAGAACGTGAGATCTCCATAGCCGGGGTGAAAAAAAATTAAAAATAGCCTTAAGCGAGGCATAACTATTTTAACCTCTTAACTTTTCCAAATCCTTCTCAGCTACGGCAACGCAAGTGTAGCATTTGTGCGATTAGATTTTTAGGAGAGGAAAATTGGATGAATAGAACCTGTGGGTTGGGGCCTGTGCCAAGCAACATCATACGAGTAAGAATATGTACAGTCACTAGACATAAGTCTTGGTGAAAGCTTAGTCAGCAACACTAAGCGAGAATAAATACCACGACTAGGAAGAGATATCACATACACATTACCGGTCGCGTTACACCACCACTCAAACAAAGCTCACAATGCCTCCCAAAAGAGTAAATCCATCCTGGTATAAGCCTAAAACAGCCCGCCGAGAGCTTACAAACGTCGAAAAGGGCATGATAATAGCCTTTTTCTACGCCTTTCAGAAAATATCCACCGTCGCACAACTAGTCGGTCGCCCCTGGTCTACTGTGCGGAATTTTCTAGCAAGAGCATGTGAACGAGGATCAAGCGAGAATGCACCCCGATCTGGACGACCCACACTTCTCAGTCGCCGAGAAAGACGCACCATATTACGCGCCGCCAAGAATGATCGTGCGATGACTCGTCTGGAGCTGCGCAACCGGTATGCGCCTCATGTATCTATCAGAACAATCGATCGAGTGCTTCATGAGGCGAATGTGTGCAAGTGGCTTGCCCAGAAACGACCTAAATTAAAGGATCAGCATGCTAAGGCTAGACTTGCATGGGGGTTGGAGAGGAAGTATTGGACAATTCAGGATTTTCAGGGGATCCTCTATAGCGATGAGTGTACAGTACGAAAATCAGCAGATCCTCGGCGCATTTGGGTGTTCCGGACTGCTCAGGAGAAGTGGAAGGTGGATTGTATTCAGCCTAGGGCGAAGGCAAATGAGGTGGGGCTCATGGTGTGGGGGTGCTTTTGGGGAAAAAGATGTGGTCCATTGGTCTCAATTAGGGATGCCAGGGTAGACAGACATGTCTATATTGGGGTACTAGAGTCTGTTTTAGTGCCAGTTATGGAAGAGATGGCCGATCAGCCAGAAGTAGAAGATCCACTGTTTCAGCAGGATAATGTGAGGGTTCATACAGCAAAAGACACCTTAGCATGGCTAGAAGAAAACAGTATAGATCTGGAAGATCATCCTCCACTCTCGCCTGATCTTAACCCAATTGAGCATGCCTGGGTAGAGCTTAAACGACGCCTCCACAAGCAGTATCCGGACATTCTAGACACCAAAGGAGGCCCTGAGAAAGTCCGGGATAGGTTGGCTGAGGTCTTACCCCATGTCTGGGCCACCATCCCCAATAGCTTTTTCGAGAAGCTTTTGAAATTGATGCCCTCTCCGGTGGCCGCTGTGATTGAGGCAAAGGGGTGGTATACGAAGTACTAGTTGTATTTAATTTTTAATATTTTTTCTACTGTTGTTCCTTGGTTGTGCAATACCCTCCCATGCACAGACCGTGTTCCAGATGGCGCAATCACCAAGACTTATGTCTAGTGACTGTATCATAATAGTTGCCTTGTTCTGGAGATATATAGATGGGCTGCTTAGACAACTGGTTCGAATGACACAGAAATCCCTTGGGTTGTTAGGAGAGGGCATGAGGGGGTAGTGAGGATGCTACTACTTGTAGACTAGAACCCCGTCAATCCCGACAATGCGGAGAAGCGGCGCCGACACCGTTCCTCTTGGCTGCCAGGAATGGGCATCAGGGGGTCGTAAAGAGGTTGTGGGAATGTAGCGACGTAAACCCCGACACAACCGACACCGAATATGGTCAAACACAGCACCTATGGCATGAAACCTCCGCGCAGGGGCAGACCGATTTGATTCCGAAATGTGCAATAAGTCTACAATCAATAGAACTCTTCTCCCCCGGGCCGTCTGAACCATCTACACCCTTTCTAAAAGTGCTCGCAGGTTTTAATATCCAAGCATAAACCCGACACTTTCTTCTCCATCTACTAGACGTACTCTCTCGGCAGGCAACAAACCTATCGAAAGGGAATGCTAAGCCCCCCTCCCAGACGGTTTCTTCCGTGCACACATGCAGACTAACAAGTTACTGTAGATGTGAACCCTTTGGATCGTTCACTTCGAATGTCTCGTTATATCTTAAAAAGCGATGGCGGCGACGAAACGATGGCGGCGAAGCTAAGTGAAACGCCGAGCGTTAAGGCAACACAAATACGACTCCGATCGCCAACGCCCAACTGTGGGGAAGTTCTCTCTCATTCACCCACCCCCCCCGCTCACTAACCCTCACTCTCAACTCACTAACTAACTGGCAGTGGAAACAGGAGCAGATATAAACCATAACCAAGTCCCTCTATCTTTCCAGCTATCGCGACACATGTCCTTTCTCTTCGACCTATGCCCCTCTTTCCCTTTCATGTACTCCCGTGTTAACGAAAGAAAGAACTCCCACTATTCATAGCTTACGCGCCGGGCATCCAACCCTTCGTGCATCCGACTCTTTCATGGTCGTATTTCTTCCGGCGCTGTATTGATCCCTAGCGCATCTCCGAAACCTTTGTCCGAAGAATAAAGCGGTATGCTGACCATGCCGAGCAGTATCAAAGACTTCCAACATTGTTCTTCGTGGCTCCCCCCAATCACCCTACCCCCTTCCCATTTCTGGTTGGCTTCTTGTCTGGCTTTGTTTAACCAATCTTGTTTGTATCGGGAGCCCACCAGTGCGTTTGTACACTCCCTTCTCTCTTTATTTGCACCCTTCGATTGGCCTTTCTTCTTCTCATACCCGGTAGGTTAAATTATTCCCTGTCTGCCAACGATTGACTTCGTATTTTCCTTGATCATTGCGTAATTTAGACAACAACCGTAGCGGATTTTGAGAGGGGTGGATGGAAGCCTTATATATATAGATATAAATTAGATGGAGAAACATATTCTATACACATAGGAGCTGGCGCACCGGCAGGGATCACCCGTGGTGAGTTTATAGTGCGTGATTCAAAGACTTTAGTCTATTTTTTTCTAGTTTCTCACGTTTCTTCTTCTTTTCTTCTACAACCTAGCTTTTGCCGCTCACCTATCTACCTTATTATAGGATGAATTCCCCCCCGTCAACACTAAAGCCGCTATAGCTTCCTCCCCACCGCCTCTTTCTTTAAAACATCACAAGTAAATCGTAACCTCACCTCAAAATCTAGCCCGAACACCTGCTCACTCCTTCTCGCCGGTTTTGTAGGCCTCTGCCGCTTGGGAGGCACCCCAGGAACATTTCTAGATCTGTCGGAAGCTCACCAGCGCAGAGATCTGGGGGGTGGGAAACTAGGCTAAGGTTTACAAGAGTTAGCTTACTATCATACCTACAATACCCGTCGGAGTTCCAAGTTAGAGGCGCAAGACCGCACAACAGAACGCTAGCTGGGACCTAATCCGGGACCTAAAACTGAGGTTCACATATCGGTACCACCAACCTCTGGGTCGAAGAGGTGTGAATAGGGAAAATCGAAAAAGTTGTTTTTGCTGTGGCGTTTGCTGTGGCAGCAGGCGGAGGTAAGGTTGGTAAGGCAGAATACCGTTACCGGTAGTTGATCATGGACGATCGTCGTCGCGCCCTCATTTCAAATGCTTAATTTGGGCCCAAATATTACTACTGGTAATTGTATTTTCCCTGTAGTCTGTGCCAGAAAACTCGTGAAAGGACTAGGTTATTGGAAACTGTAGGAAAATTCATGTGGAGATCCGGTAGTGCAAATACGATTTCTAATGGCGTTAGAATTTATAATAGGAGCCGGAAATATAAACCTGAGCTACTGATATTTCGTTCCTTCCACGTTATAAGGCTATCGATATGGCGAATTGAACTACACAATTCGTCAAGTAGTTAACCGACTGGCCTTGAGTGCACAACAGGATATTGGTCCCAGGAGTTCCGAGGGGTCAGGAGTGAAACCTCCCCCTTAGGAGATGGGCCTGTAGAAGCAATATTGTTAATCTACTGCGTGTATGTGTTTTTTTTTTTTTTTCGAAGTTGCGTTCGGAGAACATATCAGGCCTTATTCGATCTTTTCTTCAAGTTGGCTTACGTTGAGCCTCGACGAGAAAGGGGGTGGGGGGTTAGCTGATGTGTCTAGAAACGGTTTGCCGAGCATCTCTGACCCCTCCCTCACTCTCGGAATTGGCTTGGGATATACAGCAAATGCTTAGGCCCTATTTGGCACGCCAACTTTTATAAGGTAACAGCTTACAAATTGTGGTTTGTAAGGTTTCCCTTATAAAATACAGTTTGTAAGGTTACCTGTGTTTGGCTACACCTTGTTTAAATGGTAGAGTTTGGAAACCTTATAAACTGCGGTTGGAAAGCAGTGTAGTTTAGGGTTTAAGAGGGTTTTGAAAACACACCAGTGACTGGTAAATACCTTGGTTTGCCCTCTAAAATATTAATTTAATACTATAATAATA
This sequence comes from Tuber microsphaerosporum, assembly GCA_003521225.1. Taxonomy (NCBI): domain Eukaryota; kingdom Fungi; phylum Ascomycota; class Pezizomycetes; order Pezizales; family Tuberaceae; genus Tuber; species Tuber microsphaerosporum. The sequence goes on from QOVD01002454.1 coordinate 14,011, forward strand.
ATATTTTCTCCGCTCCTGTTTAGGGTTCAGCCCAAATAGCCACGCATGTATAGTGTTTACCTTATAAAAGTTCCTTCTGGTGTTTGGCAAACCGTACTGAAACACCAACTTTCCGCCTGATAAACTTGAAGGTTGACCACCAGAGATTCACAAACAATACCCAATTGAACTAACTTGCCCTCTCTAATCACTAAGCTGTCTCAAAGTCTGAACCGATGATGAAATTGAGCAAAGAAACCCAATGAAAGAAAAAATCAAGTTGCAGCCACAATCTCCAATCCGTCATTCATCACTTGTCTATCCTTCCCTCCAAAGAAAAGAAAAAGGAAGCAAGAAACAATCCTCCTCCCACCACTAAAACCACCTTCTGAGCCGGGTAAGCCCAATACATCCCAATCAAGCTAGCAACAAAACATCTGCAACCTGCCACAAAATCTCTCCCATATACTATATAGCGCCATCATCTGGGTTAGTAAAGTGTCTTCATGAACAACCATGCCAGTGCAGATTATCTAACGATTAAAACTATGTAGCAAAAGTAAAACTAGTGTACGCAGATCAAACTTCACCCCTTACAGTACCTTACAAACTACAGCTTGGCATACCTTACAAAACACAGTTTGGGAAACCTTACAAACTGCGGTTTGTAAGGTGTTACCTTTTAAAAGTTGGCATGCCAAACAGGGCCTTAGTCTATCATAATCTCCTGGTAAAAGATCTGGTACAATGTAAAATATCTTATAATGTAATCTATAAGAGAATAATCTATAATAGTAATCTATTTGATAGGTCTTAGAGATATATGCATAACTGTGAAAAAAACAAAGGCAAAAGGGGAGATCTACGGATTTTTGTTTGTTTTACACCAAGTACTGTATAGCTTTTCAAGCACCTCGAACGAGAACGTTGTCTGGATTCCCGGTCCTGCCAGTGACTGATTTGGGCCGACGAGACGGGAAAAAAGAAACTCTGATTTCATTTTGTGTTGGTGGTCTACCGTAAGCTGAGCGGATAAACTCAAGCTAGAGGCTATAGAAGGGCAAAAGGAGTCAGGGCAGCGAATTTATTAAAATACTTGAATAGTTGTGTATTCACAGCTGATTTTGAGGAATGCAATGAGTATGATTATGTCACAGTATGGTGCCAGCAGCGATAAGCGGAGTACGGAACTCGGCTGGCCCTAGGTGGCTTGCGTGAAAATATTCAGCCTAGGGTGGGTGTAAACCGGGTTTGGTTAGCTGCCTTCTCTCGACCAAAAAATGGAATTGTGGGGTTGCGCGCTTCCCCTCCACAAGACCCGACACCGTACAAGTGTACTATCGGTAGTATAGTATAGTACGTGCGTAGTCTAATTTCTAGCTAATAGTACGTTATATTTATCTCCCAGCTCTTTTGCACGAACGAATCTTCTCACATTATCGAGGTTAAGCACTAGCGTCCGTTCTTATATCACCACAGCAACCAGGCTCGCTAAACCACTTTTGGGGAAATAAGCACTGCAACGGTGCTCTCTCGTTGCATATTAAGAACGAAAAAGATTCGTTCGTGCAAAAGAACTAAGGCATAAACAAAGTCATAAACAAAGTGCATGATTGGCTAGAAATTGTGAAAAGGGTGGGAGGAAGACAGCCGGAACTCCACCCATACCGGTAGAAGAACGCACGCATTGCTTAACCTCATATTCCTAGCTGTGCATGCTTAGCTTAAAAAAAGCATAAAAATAAGAACGAACGGCGGTGCTTAACCTCGATATTCTTAATTGAACGGCGAAAGGGTGTTAGGTGCTTATATCCCCACAAGCGGTTTAGCGAGCGCGGTTGTCGTGGTGAGACAAGAACGCAAGCCAGTGCTTTAACCTCGATAATGATTCGACCAGCCCATGTCTGTGAAACCCCAGAGCCTCATCGCTCGCAGCCCCCTCCTCGCGCCTGAAGATCCCATTCTAGTTCCGGGGGGGGGTTGGATCTTCGTTACGCACCATCCCTCTAACTTCCACCAAAAATAATAATAGACTCTCGCAGATGTTGTCCCAGCATCAGCAGATCACCGGTAATATCAACTCGTTCAACTTCAGCAATATTGTCAACTTCATTACAGAAATAGACGCCGAGGGCCATCAAATTCTACCGTGGTTATCGCCGCTCGAACCGCAGCAACGACACCAAGGTGTGCGAACTGACCGACTCGATGGCGTGGGGAACTGGGTGCTAGAAACCAGCGAGTTCAGAAAATGGCGTGATACAGAAGATGGCTACGTTGAGCCAGTGCTATTCTGTTACGGGAATCCAGGAGTAGGGAAAACTTATGTCAGGCAGGGGGTGCTCTTATCCAGAGAAAGACAATGCAGACGTCACTAACCATTAGCAAATAATAGCTCCTTGGTGATTGATAACCTATGCGATCAGGCTGGGGGAAAAGAGGTTGCCGTTGTGGGACTCTACTGCGACTTCCTTGCCCAGCAGGAACAGTCGACCGCAAATATGTTGGGCGCCATGCTCAAGCAACTTGTCGGTAGAGGAGGGGTCCCGGGGCATATACGGGACGCGTTTCGGAAGGCCAAAAAAGAGTTTGGTGGCCGAGGCCTCCGACTTCCTGATATGGTAGAAATTCTGAAGAAGACTATTATATTGGTACCACGCGTATTTATCTGCATCGACGCATTAGACGAATCCACTCCGAAGCACCGACGTGAGCTCCTTGAGTCACTAAGAGAAATTGTTCGGGTGTCACCAAACACGCGAGTATTCCTTACTGGAAGGCCCCATATCGACGACGAAATCGCGAGATATTTTATTGAGGTGGTTAAGATACCTGTTAGTCCTGCCCATGCGGATATTAAGAGTTATCTGGAGATGAGGCTGGACGGTGATACTGATCCCAATGCGATGGATGATGAATTGCGGGCCGATATTATAAGGATTATTCCGGAGAAGATCTCGGAAATGTAAGCAAGAATATTAAATGCATTCCTAATACAAGTCCGAGGTATGGTTCTCTAACGGTGATGTCTAGTTTCCTTCTCGTTTCGCTAAATATGGATGCAATCCTGGGCGAAATTACTCTCCATCAGAGGAGAAAGAAACTTGACGAGATGACCAAAGGGGAGGGTCTGGGAGATGCTTATGCAGCAACCTTAACACGAATGAAGGCCCTGCAAAGAAGTAGATCAAAACTCGGCATGGAAGTTCTAATGTGGGTATCACATGCGGAGCGGCCGCTGCATATCGACGAATTACGCCACGCCCTTGGAGTAGAAGTAGGATCTGTCGACTTGAATACACGGAATATTCCTGCTGTTGAAACACTGCTGGCATGCTCACTGGGGCTCGTCGTGGTCGAGAAGTTATCTTCTACAGTCCGGCTTGTCCACTACACTCTACAAGAGTACCTCTCCCATAACCCCAACTTATTCCTTAAGCCCGACTTAGTGATTGCGGAAGTCTGTTTAACCTACCTCAATTTCCGGCATATCAGGAGCTTTTCGCCAGCTCTTCGTTCTGTTCCGCCAACCGCCCCTTTTGTGGAGTATGCTTCTTGTTACTGGGGCACGCATGCTAGACGGGGAACCACTGAAAGTGTGAAAACCCTTGCATTGAAACTACTCGATGGATACGATAAACACATATCTTCGAAGATACTGTTATTGCATGGTGTGAGCTTATGGAACCAGCCTTTTGACTCAGAAGACATCCCTAGAGGGTTTACGGGGCTACATGGCGCCGCATATCACGGATGCGTGGAGATAACAGTTGCTTTATTAGAGACAAATAAATGCGACGTGCAAGCAACTGATTTCGATGGCAAGACAGCAATCACCTGGGCTGCCCGGAATGGACATGAGGGGGTCGTGAGGACGCTGCTAGAGCGGAATAACGCCAATCCCGATAAACCAGATAAGTGGAACCGGACGCCGCTCTCGCGGGCTGCTGGGAACGGGCATGAGGGGGTCGTGAGGATCCTGCTCCAGCGGAACGACGTCAATCCCAACACAGCTGACACCGCGTATAGCCGAACACCGCTCTTGCGAGCTGCCGAGAATGGCCATGAGGGAGTCGTTAGGATGCTGCTGGAACGGAACGATGCCAACCCCGACAAAGCCGATGAGCGGAACTACACGCCGCTCTCGTGGATGGCCAAGAATGGGCACGAGGGGATCGTGAGGATACTGCTGGAACGGAGCGCCGTCAATCCCAACATTGCCGACACCGAGTATGGTCGAACACCGCTCTGGTTGGCTGCTGAGAATGGTCATGAGGGGGTCGTGAGGATGCTGCTGGAACAGAGCAAGGTCATTCCGGACAAAGCCGATAAGTGGAGGCAAACGCCACTCTCACGGGCGGCTGAGAATGGTCATGAAGTGGTCGTGAGGATGCTGCTCCAGCGGAATGACGTTAATCCTAACATAGCTGACACTGAGTATGGCCGAACACCGCTTTCGTTGGCCACCGAGAATGGGCATGAGGGGATTGTGAAGATCCTGCTCGCACGGGATGATGTCAACCCCAACATAGCCGACAACTCATATAACCGAACGCCGCTCTTGCGGGCTGCCGAGACTGGACAGGAGGGGGTCGTGAGGATGCTGCTGGCGCGGAACGGCGTCAACCCCACCAATGCGGATAGGTGGAACCAAACGCCGCTCCTGTGGGCTGCCAGGAATGGGCATGAGGGGGTTGTGAGGATGTTGCTCAAGCAGAAAGACACCAATCCCGACAAAGCGGATAAGTGGAGCCAAACACCGCTCTCGCGGGCTGCCGAGAATGGGCATGTGGGGGTCGTCCGGATACTGCTCGAGCAGAACACCGTCAATCCCAACACAGCTGGTACCGAGTATGGTCAAACTCCGCTCTCGCTGGCTGCTATGAATGGGTATGAGGATGCCGTGGGGATACTGCTCGAGCGGAACGACGTCAATCCCAACACAGTTGACACCGAGTACGGCCAAACGCCGCTCTCACTGGCTGCTATGAATGGGCACGAGGGGGTTGTGAGGAGGTTGCTCGAGCGGGAAGACGCCAACCCCGACAAAGCAGATAAGTGGAGCCAAACACCGCTCTCGCGGGCTGCCGCGAATGGGCATGAGGGAGTCGTGGGAGTACTCCTCAAGCGAAACGACGTTAATCCCAACGCAGCTGACACGGAGTACAGCCAAACGCCGCTCTCACTGGCTGCCATGAATGGGCATGAGGGGGTCGTGAAAGTCCTGCTCCAGCGGACCGACATCAATCCCAACAGAGTGGATCAGTGGAGCCAAACGCCACTCTTGCGAGCTGCCAGGAATGGGCATGAGGGGGTCGTGAGGATGCTACTCGCGCGGAGCGACGTCAACCCCAACACAGCTGATACCGAGTATGGCCGAACGCCGCTTTTGCAGGCTACCATGAATGAGCATGAGGGTGTGGTGAGAATGTTGCTTGGGCGGAACGACGTCAATCCCAACACAGCCGATACCGAGTGTGGCCATACACCACTCTCTTGGGCTGCTGAGAATGGGCTTGAAGGAGTCGTAAGGATGCTGCTCGCGCGGAACGACGTCAATCCCACCACAGCCGATACCGAGTATGGTCGTACACTGCTCTTTCGGGCTGCGACGAATGGGTTTGAAGGAGTCGCGGGGATGCTGCTCGAGCGTAACGACATCAATCCCAATACAGCTGACACAGAGTATGGCCAAACACCACTCTCGTTGGCTATCGAGAATGGGCATGAGGGGGTCGTGAGGATGCTGCTGGAATGGAACGATGCCAATCCCGATAAAGCGGATAGCTAAAGCCGGACGCTTCCCTCGCAGGCTGCATGGAATGGGAGTCAGGGATCGTATGAGGCTACTGCAATGTAACGGCGTCAACCCTGATAGTATAATAACCCCAGTATTAGAACGTTGTATTATGGTCACCGAGGAAGGCAGGAAACAGGAAGCACACATAGCACAGAGGAGCACGGAAGTGTGGACGTGTGTGGGTACACTAGGGCATGAACCAATGTATAGGGTTATGCATCTAGAAGTTTTTACTACCTAAGTGCATAGCCGCTAGCTAGCGACCTCCAACAGACAATCACGTCCACCTCAATATCTCCTCCCGTCCAAACACTTGCGCGATCGTACCACCTCAATCAAAACCCAGACGCAACCGACACCGAATACTGCCAAACACCGTACCGGTAGAATGAAATGTTCCCGCGGCTGCGGACAGATTTGATTCCGAAATGTGCACCAAGCCTGCGATTGACAGAATCTTTCTCCCCCGAGCCGTCTGGGCTATATGAACCCCTTTCAAAAGGGCCCGTAGGTTTTAATATCCAAGTATAAAACCCGGCACTTCTCTCTATCTACTAGATATACCCTCCTAGCATGTGAACAAGCCTAGCAAAACAAAATCTTACGCCGGCCCAGTGTTCCAAACTGTCCGGGGGCCCCGCAGGGACGGCGGAGATAATGCCAAGGAGACGACGGGACCGCTAGGCACAATCCTGTGTAAGGCAAATTACCTGAGGGACTGCCGGCCTTGGCCCGACACGCTATGACTTTATCAGCATAGTCAGATACACCAGACAGCCGCCGCTCGGGCAGACGGCAGGGGAGATGTCATGGCGGCGGGGATTGAGGGGGGGCCATGGGGGTATCAGAAGCCTGTGGGGTGCAGGAAAGGACTGTGGGGAGGTATTAGGAATGGCGGCTGGGGGCGGGGGAACAAAAAATGAGGAGGACCACGGGAGACGGCCGGGGATGGCTGATAACGGCGGGGGCCGCAGACGAACTATGAGTGATATATTATAATGCCATACAACTGCCGGAGTAAATGTAATTCTTGCAAGGAGAAGGTTAAATAAATCATCAAGTCTTCCGATTAAGATAAGATCGAAGCAATTAATTCCTCTCCCACCTTCAACTTCTCTTTCAAACACTTCTATAAATCTTTTTGTTTAACTATGGTATGGTACAATAGTGCTGTTAGAAAAGTTCGGGGACAAATGTCAAAACACATCAAAAGTGCCACTTTTCAGCACACCGGAATAAGGACATTTCACCTAATTAGAGCCTGTAATTCTACTAACATCACAGGTTGTGCCAAGAGTACCATCTAAAAAAATTACATATTTTTTGTGAGCCTTTAGGAGGAGCTGTGTGGTGTATTTTACCTTGTGGTAAGAAATTAATGCCAAGTAGTCCGATTACATATTGAATAACTAAGTACATCAAACCTAGGTCTCTGACTACAACCACTTCAACAAGTGTCAACTAGGCTTAGAATTATCTAGAAGCTCTACCATCTTACTGTAGTATATTGAATTCAGATATAGTACCCGATTTTTAAAATTTAAGAGAATAGTAGCGCTATTAGGTATTCTAGTGCTGGGGTATCTCAAGAAGCATGGCCAGAAATTTTAAGGTGGGTGGTCATTCTCATATGGCCTTCACCCGCTCCTGGCACTGTTCACCCTAATCCTTCAAACAGGACGAACATTATACTTTTTACGGAAAACTGACACAATGCCCGCGAATTCGATAGTAGGGGTTCTCACTACCCGTCATGATACAATACCCGTCAGTTAAAATTGATGGGGTGTAACCAGACCCCCCAGTTGTCGCTGGCCTCCTTGATCCTAACATCTTACATTTACAGACTCCCCGGACACTCCCCTAACCTGGTAGTAATAGGAGAAGCTAATGTTTAATGTCCTTGTTACCATCTGTTATGTTAGATATAATATAATTTTCACCATTTAAATGTTTTGTATTTCATCATGGTTTTCTTTTTTCAATTCAGAGTCAATTTATTTTACTTTATTTGCTAGACACGGGATAAAATGACATGCTTCTCCCCTTGGACTTTAAACTCTTCAAGTCTAGTTACACCCCATCAATTTCAACTGACGGGCATTGTATCATGACAGGCAGTGAGTACCCCTGCTATCGAATTAGCGGGCATTGTGTCAGTTTTCCGTACTTTTTATGGGTTTGCGGTCGCTATTCCAAAATGAGTGCCCAATCTTGGCGCGGAGATCAGAGTAGATTAACAAGTTACTGCAGACGTCAAACTTTTGGATCATTTACTCCCATTGTCTCGCTACCTCTTTGGTTCTTCCAAATCACTCACTCACTTTCTTATTTATTATTACATTATTTTTAACACGCGTTTAACCAATTTTGTCAATATCTATGTCGCGTTAGTGCGTTTTTATTCCCTTCTCTCTATAGATACATCTGTTTGATTCCTCTTTTGTTTATCATTCCTCTGGGTCTAGTTATTCAATATATGTCGATGATTGACTTTGTATTTCTTGTGTTATTGCATGACTTAGACAAAAAACATATCGTAATACAAGAAAGTGGGATGAAAGCTTCATAGATATAGACGCAAGTTAGATTAGATACATGCACTATATATAAGAGTGGGCGTATGATGGGAATCAATGGAGAGGGATTTATGGAATTTGGGTTATGTTTTGTCCTTTCTCTCGCTTTTTCTTTTTCCCTTTTTCGCTTCGTATCTTTGGCCACTTAACTGCTTAACGCATTGTAGAATAAACTCGTCCTCTTAGTAATACCACAGGCATCATAACTTTTTGCTCACCCAATCTCGCCTAGAGCATCACAATCAACACACAGCACCCTCGCCGCCAAATCCACCCACCTCCCGCTTACACTCCCCCGCAGGTTCCAAAGTCTCGCCTGCCGGGAAACCCGTGGAGAACCTTGTCTCTATGTATGGGAAACTCAAAAGAAAGGAACCCCAATGGTTGGAAACTGTGTTAAGGGCTTGCTCCAAAAGTTGACTTACTATCATACACAAGGTATCCGCGGAAGCAGTAGAGTACTGCACAAGGACATCAGCTAAGTCCCGAGTGAGGGTTAACATAATAATAAATTTTATGTTCAAGCGCCATTAATCACGCACATGCATTTGCAGCACAAACCCTAACCCCAAGCACTTTTTGAACAATTCTGTATTAGACTACTATATCGAATACCACCGATACCGTAATGAAAATTCTGATTGTAAGGTACAATCCCGGCGGCCGTATCTCGCACCATAATTTGATACCATGTGATTTGGTCTTTTTAGATAAGAACCCATGTCACAGAAAAAGCTAATTCTTACGCTTCTTTATAACAAGTGAATATGGGATAGTTGGCTCGGGGATGCCGGGAGAGAGTGGGCGACGGACTTAAGCATGAGGTTTTGGTAGCATATGAACAGGACCGTGTGCAGGAGAATGGTAGCGAGGAAGAGTCAGGTTAGATCCGCGATTTTCCTACCTCAACGCAGGGGCTAACTTAGTTATGTTCCAAGAATTTAGATTCGGGCTCCGTCCCTTGCCTGCACGCAATGTGCAAACCCTCTTCCCTTCTTACATCTCAATTAAGATCTAAAGTATTCCGCTCGGCTAAAGGCGCCGGGCGAGATTACTCGAATTACCGTACTCGAATAGTGTATCGTATCGTATCTACCTACTTAAGTTACACACTGTCAAAGCTGTTTGGGTCGGGTCCTCTGATAATGCATCTAATCAAGTTTCTTTCTCCCTTCAATCCTAAGTCCTACACCAGATAGTAATGAGGTATTTTTGGCAAGCTGGACTAAAAAGAAGAAAGCGAATGATATGAAAGAGGGGAAGAATGGAAGCAGCAGATATCTATGATCGACTAGAGTGTTGCTGCGCTGAAGGTCCCAAGCCTTACCCACTATATGAGTGAGTCGCCCCCAACTCCCCCGAGGCCTCGAGCCGGCACTTGCAACTATGGTACCATTCGGAACTAAAGACGGCTAGACGTACACTAGAGCTTTGGGCGATGAGGGACAATGTAACTAAAGGATTTGTGGAAAATTAAATCGCGCTATTCCATACTTGTAGCTTGCCAAGCCTTGCACTGTAGCTTACCTAATCCTCTCTCACACCTCGGGAACTAATCTGCACCACAAGAGCCTCACTCCCACGTTTGACCCTCGCTACAACCAACTAACAATCACCAACGGGTGACTCCTGGTCTTGTACCTAACCTGCTGTAGGAATTCGGGCAATTGGGCGCCGCAATGAGGTGGCCAAAATCCCCTCCTGGATAGAGGGGTGGGGGCAAAAGTGCGAAAGCTGGCCGCCTCAGCCCTAGCCCGAGACAAAAAAATAAGTAAAGGTAGTTCTAGCTACGATATTGTCTCAAGACTAATGACTGTAGCTGGATTCGGGTTACTAGCATTAAGGTATTTTTTTTATTCATGGGTTCACAAGTTCAACCATCAACCCTCCGGAGTGCTGTATCGTAGTCCTAGGCAGTCATCTTGTATCGCATTATGTAAGCGTGCTATTTGAACCTAAAGGTTAACTTGGTGGTGAGAGCGCATGATACCGTAGTACCGTAAATTCTAGGTAAACTCGACCCGCCGCCGTACTTCTTAAGGTAGCCACTCCTCTTAAAGACTAACCCCGTGGCAAATTCGCTTTTCCGGGGATAGTAACTACCATACAGGAAATAGCGGCGGGTCGAGTTTACCTAGAATCTACGGGTATATATATAAACGGAAGTCTAAAAACTACTCAAGTAGGGGTAGTGCAGAAAGATTTTGGGGGTGATACCCCACCTACGAGTAGATAAATATGAATTGAGTTCTCACTTTATCGGACTAAAAACTCTATTTGCCGCATGAGCAAGAATATGCCTCGCACTGCCGGAGGCGGTGGTGTCCGCAGCCTGAAAGAAAAGATCGCTTCAGCGCTCACATCACAGGATTGAATTGGCACTCCTGGTGTGCCATCGAGAAAAGAGGGAGAAAAAAAAGGTGCCTTCAATCCATTGACATGGGTACTTGGAAGTAATACTTTGAAAAATATTAATATTAGTGTTATTCAAAGGAGAAAAATAATGACGAAAACTGTGAATTCAAACTAGAAGATTTGTGTCTACTAAAAGCCCCCAGTTGAGGCATACCCCGAGGCCACAACAACTAGCATCTTCATTCTCGGTAGACTGTATTGTACTCGAGTAAGTTTCCTTCCTATGGCCATGAGGTAACCCGGCTCTGGTGGCCGCGGGGGTAGAGTGTGAGTTGGCTTGGCAACTCTGATACGCCAGGCCTCTGTTAGTTTTAGTAAGACCTGGGATCTCCAGGGTCGAAAAATAGGTTTTTTTAGGGGGGATAGCAGCTAACTTTAAGGTGGCGTGCCGAGCACAGCCTAAGCAATTATTCCATTCACTCGCTGTCATGTTAAGCGGGTAATTTTATTTACCCTGATTAAACTCTTCAAATACACCCACAACGGGGGTTTGACGGCATAGTCAAGACCCCTGATATCGTGCAACAGGAACTGCGGGGGGGTGGAGAATCGCCAGGGCTCCGTTCCAGAGATCAGACTTTTAGAGAAAAAAGGTAGATGTTACTGCGGAAGTTGTTTTGGGAGCAGGGTTGTGATTTCTTTTACCGAACTTTTTTCTACGGAGAGTATGTTAGGAGATAAGATATAAAACTGTGGCATCACACTATCGGTATACTGTGGGAGTATTATACTATTGGCTGTCACGAGGGGTATCGAAGATCGTGTCCGCCGTCTCAACAGAGCCTTGGGTGAGGTTGCAGGAAGGCATTTCCGGTGTCGATATCATGAAGAACCGTGTGATGCTTTAGGTTATGTAGCAGTAAGCTTTCAACTGATTCATTGATGAGGCTTGATTTGTACTGGTATAAGTATTAGGCAAGCGGGCATGCAGATTCTGCTGCAAGCTCTGAGCAGTGTTTGTTCGTGGCAGTGTAAAATATGCGCTGCGCTGCTGGATAGCACTTCGAGAAGTCTGGCATTTCCTCGTAAGTTACTGATGTGGTAAGCATAAGAAGGATGTAGTTCGCACAAATTTTGTTGAAAATTAACATTTACGGCTACTCACGACATACCTCCATTGCGGTAACAATACTGCATGATTCCTACTATCGACCAAGGCCTTATCCATGTCTTCACATCTTAGCTTGATACTCGTTTCATTACTGTTAGCTTCACACATATCACGGAACAACCCTGTGTCACTGGTCAACCTCCGTAACTTGGTTCAAACACGATACCATTGAGGTGCGACAACATCAAACACTCAGCCCTTCGCCTCCAACTCCTGAATGGTCATAACACCGGGAAAGCACCAACTCCCTCGGCCCGACAGACTCTTACAAGCATGAGTTCGACTATACACAAGGTAATTGAGTTTTCACCTTGGAAGCAGATAGGAGGAACACTGGAAATGGTGTGATCGGAAGGAAATGGGTTAGAGATTTGGCATGCACTGGAAGTATGCCGGAGTGGGAACTTTGATCAATTGAGCATATAAGACTCTGTGTATTTCCTTTGTTCGTTGTTGATTATCCATAGGACACTCGCTCACTTTAGTCTCTACCCACTATGCAATCTTCTGCAATTTGGCTTCTGTTTCTCTTTGCTTTATCTTTCCAAAAGTGTTGTTATTCTATCTGTTTATACGAATCAAAAGACTGTCATTTGCGGTTACACAGTACTCGAATCGTTGGGCCTAAACCTTGTTGTTGAAAAAATTTAAGGGAGTTTCATTGGACAGTCCCGAAGTATTAATAAGGTTCCACAAAAAAACCCGCTTTTCTTCAGCCCCGGGGATTCCAGCAGCTGGCTCTCGTCGCTCGTCGTCTACAACCTGCGGAGCACCAAAAACAGACAATGTCACAATATTTCAGTAACAACACCAACAGCTTGAATACGATTAGCGTGTCGAATAACTTTATCATCGCCGACCACAGAAATGACATCCTAGCTTGGTTATCCCCACTAGATCCCACATTTAAGCATCACGACATTCGAGAGCGCCGAGTCGGAAACGTAGGGGAATGGCTCTTACAAACAGAAAAGTTTAGAAGCTGGTACGAGGGTAGTGGAGGAAGTGAATCTAACAGGGCAGTTTTGTTTTGCGATGGAGATCCGGGGGTTGGAAAGACTTTTATCAGGTAATAAGGATGGTCCATGAGGGAGGGGAGAAAAGAGAAAGTGCTGACAAGCCGCGATGTTAGTTCATTGGTAGTAGACAGCTTGTGCGATCGCGCCAGAGGACAAAATGTGGCCGTTGCATGCTTTTACTTTGACTTCGCTGCCTAAAAGGAGCAGTCGCCAGCAAGTGTGCTAGGCGCTCTGCTCAAACAGGTTGTGAGTGGAATGGAAAAAGTGCCGGAGGAAATAGCGAAAGCCTATGAGGACCAGAAGAAGGTGATTGGTGGACGGAGACCGCAGCTTACCGATATTGTGAAGATGCTGCAAATTACCTCTTCCGAAAAACGCGCGTTCATATGCATTGACGCCCTTGACGGATGCGTGCCAGGAAATCGAGTCAAGATTCTTGATTCGCTAAACCAAGTTCTCTAGAAGTCTCCTGGCACTCGAATATTCGTGACCGGGAGACCACAAATTCGACCTGAGATCGGAAGGCGTCTTGCAGGAAATGAAATGAGTCTATCCATAAGTCCCAAGAGAGATGATATTATCGGGTATCTTCACACCAGGCTAGACGAGGACACAAACCCGGATGCGATGGACAGTGGTCTGGAGGCAGACATCCTGAAGAAAATCCCCGGAGATATTTCCGAGATGTACGTAAAAGCAACCACAATATGGTGCCACCTCAAATTATACACTAACAAACATATATCTAGATTCCTGCTCGTCTCGGTGAATATCGATGCGAGCCTGCAAGAACCCACGATAAGTCGCAGGCGGCGAAAGCTGGGCGCAATGACCGATGGCTTGGGGCTCGGAGATGCTTACGGTGCGACGTTGGATCGGATAAGGGGACAGGGTGGGGAGAAAGCAAGGCTCGGCATGGCCACTTTGATGTGGATCTCATATTCGGAGCGTCCTTTGAAGGCTGATGAACTATGCTACGCTTTAGCGGTCGAAATAGGGCTCCCGAATCTCGATACCGACAATGTTCCTTCAATAAGTCTATTACTAGCCTGTTGTCAAGGACTTGTTGCTGCTGGCAAGGAAGCTTCCACAGTTCGGCTGATCCACTTTACGGTTCAGGAGTACCTCCGGGCTCGTCCCGAGCTTTTTGGTTCTACCCACTCGACAATTGCAGAAACTTACCTTAGTTATCTGACCTCTCAGCAGGTTAAGGCTCTTCCGATCTGGCCCTTTCCCGATCTCAAGAGCACACCCTTTCTCGAATATCCTTCACTATATTGGGGAATGCATGCAAAAAGGGAGCTTTCTGATTGCGCGAAATTGCTTGCGCTTAAGTTATTTGCCGACTACAAAAATCACATATCCACTGAAATCCTCTTGGGAGCACACGAGGTGTACCGCTACCGTGTCGGTTTCAATAATCTTTCCCTGTTCCGTGGATTGCACAGTGCATCCTTCTTCGGGATTGTTGAGATTGTAGCTGGTTTGCTGGAGGTGGAGGGTTGTGATATCAACCAGGAAGACTGTGTTGGTAATACACCTCTGTTGTGGGCTGCTGAAAATGGGCACGAAGGAGCGGTGGGGGTGCTGCTCGGACGGGACGACATCAGCCCCGACAAACCGGAAAAATTAGGCCAAACATCGCTCTCTTGTGCTGCTTGCTATGGGCATGAGGGAGTAGTGAAAATACTACTTGGACGGGACGGCGTCAACCCCGACAAACCGGATATGTGGGATCAAACACCACTCTATTGTGCTGCTTGGAATGGGCACGAGGGAGTGGTGAAAATACTACTTGGACGGGACGACGTCGACCCCGACAAGCGGGACGTGTTTGGAGATACCGCACTGATGCGCGCTTCTGAGCATGGCCATGCGGGGGTGGTAGCGCTACTACGGCTCCGAACATCTGCTACCTTTAGCACGGCCTAAGGCTGGGGAAGCGTCTCCCTCCATACCATCTTCGAATACCCCTCAGCTATGTGCTATTTCTACCAAGACCATAATAACTCCATAAGCATCTCAATCGCAGCCATTGCCTCCGTCCTCCCATCCTGCCCAACCTCCCACTTCAGTCGGAAATACCGTTTCGCGGCAAACTGCCGTCTTCCCTCTCATTCTTGGGTAGGCCTACTGTAGGGGTTTAGCTTTGATATTTCTTCTTGGCTGATGGAAATTACCTGTGATGGGAATGCACATATCCATCACACTCTCCTCGGAAACTCTACCAATTTTCTGATGTTCTCGGGCTAGGACTTGTTTGTTTATAATAATAATAATATTATTTATAATTCTGAGAGGTGGATGTTTCTGTTGCAATTGGGCTAAGCTCTTGCGGCTCGGAGCTTTCATCATTCCACTATTATTATTTTTGGGTTGTAAATCCTCGCATATTTACTATTCCCCCCCCCTCCCATTTTTCTACCTTCTAAAGTATGGACGGGAGTGTTTTTTTTTTAGATATTAGAGACTTTGCGAAAAGACTCTGGATGTGAGGCAAATGCGGTTACGGACCAACCAAATTGTTAGGATTTGACGCTGGATCCGAAATCGCAAAGTCCCTATTATTAGAGAAAAAATATGAGGTGCAAGTATTTTTGATTGGTGAAAATGACGGAAAGGACACGGGCTAACCAAGGTATTAAATGATGGTGGTTGGCTTCTACTGTCTGCCCTTCCTTCATAATTTAGTGCCCAAGTTCCGAGCAAATCTCCCCACTCTACCGTCCACCGTTGCGCTGTCTATTGTCCCACTCTAGTACTAGCATCGTCGTTCTCGATAGCTTGTAACTTTCCTCCTTCTGTTCATGTGAAAACCTAACTTTGGAAGGGTGGAATGTGAATTGGCTTTTGCGGCCTAGTTACGCATACCCTCTGTGGGTTCCGGTAAGTTAAGATCCGAGCCCTGGAGGTCAAGACAGCGCTCCGTCGGGAAGCTTTAAGAGGTGCCGATAAAATTAATTGCTTCATTCACTCGTTGCGGGGTCATGTGATAATTTTGATTACACTCATTAAAACCTTTCTCTCGAACCGACCTAAGCTTCAGATTTTGATGGCACAATCGAAACCCACGATATTAGGGGAGGGAACTGTGAAGAGGTAGAGAATCAATCAGGCTCAGTCCCAAGAGCTTGGTAGGTGTTATGCGGCGTATTCTTGAGAATTCATTTCTCCGGAGCAAGTTCGCGTTTTTCTATCTATCCTTGGAACCGGAAGCACCGTGGGAGATCAAGCGAATGAATAAATTCCAAGGGATATTATGATAAGCTGTGTTGTATCGTGGGCTAGATAGGCTGAAAGAAACTCTAATGTTATGTGATGCATACGGTAAGTCCTGTGTAGCCTAGACCTACTGCTATACTTCTTTAGGTATGATATAATACTCGAGTACTCGAGTACATGGCCACCGTTTCTCTTAGGGCCTGATCCTGTGGCAAATGAACTTTGCTAGGAATAGTGACCACCATAATATGGGTAATAGCGGCGGGTTGAGTTCACCCGGAATTTACGGCATGTCCGCTCTGCGGTATTATTCTTTCTTGACGAGTTGGTGAAATATTAAGAAAGGATGCGCGAAACGTGGGCCGGAAAAGGGAGAAAAGCATTAGGGATTACACGGGAAGAAGAGGGAGCGCTATCCATTCCTATCCCGAGCGTACTCATCCGCGCCCCTCTCTAGTAGCCACTTGACGACTTTTGTCCCTCTGCTCTTCCCAACATAATGTAGGATGAAGCAAAATTCTCTATTTGAAAACTTTCATCCTTGACACTTGTAAAAGAATGTCACTCACATTGTAATTTCCTTGGGATTTTTTTGTCGGAGTTTGGCTCTAATGTCTAGGTTATTTAGTTGAGCGGTCAATCTTGGATACTATAGAATCTTAGACTATCCATTAGAATAATTAATTACCTTTTGGATCACTTCTTGGGCCAGCCATCAAACGGTATATAGTTATGGAGAATTTAGGCTTCAACCGGTATTGTTAGAGGAAGTAGAGTGTGGAGTAACCTACTGTGACACCGCACTATGCGGTGCGAGTATGATACTATGATTGTGCTGGCTGTTATGGGGGGCATCAAAGATTCGATCCACTATTTCCACAAAACCCTCAGTGAGGTTGTTGGAGAGATTTCCGGCATGTACCGATATCACGAAGGACTATGTGATGCTTTAGGTTATGTGGTATATAAGTTTTCATTGATGCATTTTGATCAATGCTAGTGTAGGTACCGGAGATGTCGGGCAGGACTTCTACCGTGTTAGTTCATAGCAATGCAAAATTTGTGCCGTAAATGAGGTGTGGAATTTCCTGTGAGGTTGCCGATGCGGCAAGCATAAGCAGGGTCTTGTCAGCACCAATTGAGGCGAGACCCATAAGGACAGCCCCAAGGGGTCTAAGAAGCTTCACAAAAAAACCCCGCTTTGTTTCCTCAGCCCCCAGGAATCGCTCCGACCGAGCAACTTAATCATCTATCCTTAACTAGTTTCTAAACAACAAAGATGGTTTATAAAGTACGGGGACAACAGGGTTCGTCCGGCACGGCAACGGCAACCCCACAACCACTATAAATTTACTACCTATGCAACCACAACTGCTTTCACGAACAATCTCCTCTCCACCTCCGGCGATTGAAATCTCAACACCGTGAGAAATCATCGTCAACTCCATCCCTTCCCTCTCCCCTCCTCTGATGGCCTCATTGCCTAGGGGGGTGACGACACTCCCTTCCTCTTCCCCTGCTATGGCCTCGCCTTGAGAAAGCGTTGTCCTAGAGGGTGTTCGAAGGCTCTTCTCGCCCCTCTCCACGTCCTGCTTTCGCAAGCCTCGCTTAGCGATTGCCCCAGGTCGGCTTTACTTATTTCTACGTTTACGGTCGGTGTTACAGTGTCCGGATCTCGGTGAAAGTACTTCCCTGGTCGTTGGCTTGTCCCTCGCTGGGGAAAGCTTCGGTCAGTAACTTCGTGGTGCTCGCCTTTGTCTCTCGGTCGGAAAACATTCGGGCATGGCCTGTTTGTCGGTTGTTTCTAGCGAGTTGTTTTGCCTTCCACCCCCTCTCCCGGCCCCATCATCTTGTCCCGCAGCTTGGTTACAGCCACATCCTTGTCCCATCGGATCCCACTGCTTACACGGTCGGCTCTGATCACTCCTTTTTGGCTGGCACACTCTCTGCCTGGTGGATCCACTCGCCCCCTGCGACTGCCCATGGTCACACTTCTCGGTTATGGCAGTTCATGGTATTGCACTACTTCCTTGAGCTAACTCAATGCCTTGGGTCGATGTAATTGCCTCCGAACTCTTTCGTGTTATGATTGCGCCCTTTTTTATCTACAGGGTGATGGCCGGCCTGTTAGGCACATTGGAAGCCGATGTATGAAATACTGGAATCCAGCGCACAGACCTCCAAAGCGCACAGACCCCTGCGCACAGACCTCAAAAATACGGCCATCATACCCCTGCGGTCCCGACATTGGCTAAACGGTATAATCAATTGTATTATATCCGAAGGTCACGTGTTCAATCCGCACTGCCGTCATAGTTATTATCACTATGTTATGGTTGCAAATCAATCTCTGTACCTTGATACAAGAGATGCGACCGAGAGGTTTTCGCTGATTTCTAGATAAGAGTTGGCGCTCTATTAGTACGAAGTCAAACTGCGAAGTTTAATCGGTTGGCGGAGAAGTTATGGCGCTCCAAAGTTAAGCCGACCGACATATGTACTTAGCTTCGTAAGGAGTAAGCATATGATTACCTGGCATGAGAAATCTTGATCAGAACATGACCGGAAGGAACGACTGGTATGATAGCGAGCCAGGCTGCATATACAGACTAAGTTCATACAGTGCAAAGATCGAATGCAAGTAATTGGAAAGACAATTAACTTAGCAAAGGATTTAGCTGAAGTGGTGTGCGAGTCTTCAGGGTCAAAAGATGTTCGCACATTCATAAATCAAGACGAAGTCAGGAAGGTACTTCGCTAGTATAGGAGTAACAAGTACTCTCGGAAATACTATAAGTAGAGAAGATCTCGCGGGGTAGTTAGAAGTAGCATCAAGCACCGGAGAAGAGATCTTATCAATATAAAAAGTTATTACGCTACAAATCTTACTCTTACGCAATCATCTTTTATTTTACTTCAATTACTTCTCACGAGAAATAGTTACCTACGAGCCTTCTTGGACAAATCTCCGAAGATCCCTACCCAGGCTTAGTCCGATATCGTAGTTCCGCTATCGGCTACCCCTAACACGGCCCCTTTCTGGATTGTTGATGTAGCTTGTTCTATGTTTCGTCTGGTTTGCTCTTCCTTCTCATGGGTCTATACTTTGTTTGTCTTTCCTTTTTCTTTGTATTGGTTAGACTTTACCTTCCTTGTTCGTCGCCCTCGGACGGGATTTTGACTTTTTGGGAGTAGGAGTTTACGGCAAATGGTTTTCCTGTTGTTTCCTGTCTGTGGGGTTTTGGGGATTTACTTTGTTGTCCGCTTAGCCGGCGTTGTACATCTCTCTTGCTCACAGGATCGTCTGGTTGGGCCCACACCATAGAGTCTTGGGATAATGGCTTTTTCCGCTGGCGCCGGGGTGGAGTTGAGGGTTTTTCTTGGCCATATCTGACAATCCATGTCTGGTTTGTACCCGTGTAGTAGTAAAACAAATGCAAAACTGAGATAAAAAAAAAAAAGAAAAAAAAGAAAAAAAGCAACAACAACTGCTTAGAATGATTTGAAAATTTAGATAGACATCCATTAAATATAAGAAAAACCCTATGTGAAATTGCAAAGAAAAAAAGTTACATACTTTGTATACTGTAACATGTGTACATGTTCCGGCAGCATTACACAGGCGGCAACGATGGATTTCCTATGTTTAG
>QOVD01002457.1:0-17576 GCA_003521225.1 Tuber microsphaerosporum
CCTTAAGTCACACGACCTCATGGCTCGTAACCAATCCTAAGCCAATCATAATCCAAATAACAAATAATGTGCGCAACTCGCGTCACATGAGTGAAACCCATGACCCCTTATGCGAGTCATGTGCAAAAATCATAAATCATATGACCACAATCGTGGTCATGAAAAAACATCAATCAATAACATTATAACGATGACGTCGCAAGTGCGAGTCATGTAAAACAAATCACAAACCTATGACTCATAACCGTGAGTCATGTGAAACCCTATTCCTCGCTTAGTCAGGTTTGTGACAATTGTGGTCGATGGGCTGTTAGAGAAGGGGATGAATATCTCTCCACTAACCTTTGATCATATAGCCCCACTATGTCAGCTGGTGGAGTCTAAAAGCCCGGAATAGCGAAAGGCCTGGCTTGTCAACGTATGGGAATATTTTAGGTTATGTGTCACCGAATGTTCCGACAGCAGGGATGAATATCTCAAATCCATCGAGTCATTGCCGGTGTACTGTGGGTCAGTCGTGGGTGAAAAAGATAGCCTGCGCTTTCTCACTCCATTGAGCTTTATTTCCGAAGGCCTTCCAGCGATCATCGACCCTAATACTCCCCCCCTAGAAAGAGGCAAATCAGCCCTTTTCCAGGCACTAAATGGGTTAATATTAGTTGACAAATCCACATTTCCTACAACAGAACCGCCCCCCGAGTCAATAGAGTCATCATCAGGTGCTCGCCGCCTTATCAAGGCTATCGGCTCCTTGCCCCCCACTGTACCCACAATCGATTCATTGAGTCAAGTACTCTAGCGTGTGTCCATGGAAGGTATCGAGGTAGCTATTCCTAAGATTCATCACCTAGCCTTAATTATCTTTAACATATATTAGGCTCTAAGTAAGCTTATCTTCCCTCACGTGTCAGATCTCTTGGACGGGAACCACTCGATAGTGAACACACTGATGCAGCTTCCAATATGGCCTGTTCTCTCACCGTCGTCATTCCAGTCTGCGGTGAAACTAAAGTTGGCTCCACATGAAAACTTGACTTTGACAAAAATGATAGACCAAACTACCTTCCTGAAGCCCGAAATAGCATCCAAATATAGAAACGAACTAAAGGAATTGGGTGTTCCGCAACTCTCCTACGAAGATTTCCTGAACAACGAGGTTGGCCTAGCTCGCAAATACATACCCGCCGAGAACATTGTGGAGTACCAAAGGTGTATCGAGATGGTTTATAAAGAGAACCCAGACATATTCTATTCCTACGACCTGGCCGTAGACAGAGATCTCCGTTTCTGTCGGCCTAGTACCCTCTATGACTCTTCAGTATCTTTATTTCAAGCGGCGTTCTGAGACCAAGAGAAATCAAGATTTCTGCACCCAGAGTTAGCCATGTCGTATGTTTGGAGAGACTTCTTGATCAAGAATGTTTCAGGACCAACATATATCGAGTGCGCTCGATCAATTGAGCGCCGAAATAACCAAAGAATTCCGGACAATCAAATCGAATCTGACGCGCGTGACGTATTCGACCATTTATGTTACGACTACAAGTGGATGCGCTCCTGGTCTATATGGGAGTCTCTCCTTGAAATACAATTTGCACCAATTCAAGAGACTACCGCATTTTGGGGCCAGTCACGATTAAAGAGTCAGCAAAGAGAGAAATTCCGGCAGCGGAATAAGCTCGTAGCGATATCAGAAGCCGTGGACCCAAGATTTGAGGGAATCTCATGGTCCGTAAAGCCAGTGCTTCGGAAGCAGATGGGCTCGCTAGCTTTTAAGAAGATAACATCGAATAAGCTAATGGTTACACCAACCACAGTAATTGGGCATCTCGAATTCCTTGCATCCCACCGTGAGGAAATAGCACAAAGTGAGCTTCCAACACGTATCTCCGAAATTAAGAAGGCCTATGAACACCTGGAGAAAAATATACACACCTACACTATTCCAAAAAGTGCTTTAATTTGGCTCAATGTCGAGAACGAAGACCTAGGAAGGATGACACTAGAGATCATCCGGAGCTCCTGGTCGTGTATTAGGAATATTTGCCTAAATATCAAATACGACTCTGGCGAAATCAAGCGCGTCCGCTCTTTCCTAGACCGCTTCCACCAGCTCCTGCTCGATGCCGGTGTGTCCACATTAATACCCCCCGATCTCCTAGACCCCGAGCCCCCTAGAACGCAGTCCCCACTGCTCGAAGGCCTCCTCAAGCTCCGCGAATGTGAGCTATTCTTCGACGTTACCATAATTGCCCGCAAACCCACTGGGCTTCTCCACACCTTCAAGGCACACAAAATTGTTCTAGCCTCCGTATCCGACTACTGGAAAGGCATGTTCACATCGGAATTCGGGGAGTCATCCACCCCCGCAATCCCGCTGCAGGATGACCCGAGCACCGTCAAGGTCCTGCTAGATTACATTTACATGAACAAATTCGTCGAGCCCCCTCATGAGGCTGACGTCACAAGGCTGCTTGAAAACTTACTCGACCAGCTAGAGAAGTCGGAGAAGTGGCTCCTGCTGAGCTTCAAGCTTTCTATGGAGAATTACTTATCGGACGATCACTGGATTCGTCCTGAGACGGTCAAGTCCATATTAAGAAGTGCTAGGACGTATAATGCAGACCGGCTAGCTCGTGTTTGCGAGAAGTACATTCAGAATAATAGGGCGATTGTTGAGAGGGAGGCAAAAGAGTCGCAGGGCTTGGAGTTTCATATTTTTTAGGGTGTTTTCTTTTCTTCTTTTTCGCTTCTATATTCTCATTATTTTTTCCCGCCCTTTTCATTCCAGACTCCGGGTCAGTGTGATGGTTGGTCTCTTCATGATTTTGTCTTGTTTTGTTTTCCCACTCTTTACTTCCTCAATCACGCCTCTCTACAAGTAAACCTAGCTAGTTCTACTATTGTACCATAATAATTACCACACTAAATCCTCTTTTTACAATTATGATACCGGTACAGAATACTAGGAGTGTTACCAGAGATTTATTCTGCAGCTTCGGTTAGATAGTTTTGCATTCAATCGAGGGTTCTAAATTATCCTAGACCACCTGACAGGAGACTGTTCATCATCATATTCAATGATCCCTTGAATTACTCCTAAAGTTAGCCGCCTAACAGTATTTGGTTTTGACGAACTTCTCGATCGTTGGAAAGATAGGGTAGCTTATAGTGAAGGCGGCAACCAACCAGGATACCACACTGCGGTGTGCTGTATGACTACTATACTTATACAGTACTTTGCGGTCTCGACGAACATTAAAAATTAAAAGTAGGGTCCTTACCTTCATTGAACCTACGGTAGTGCAGCACGTTGACAAAATTAGCCGCACATCAACGAACACGAAAAGCTCCGGCCATGATAGTAGCACTCTTACTGACCCTACTATCATGAAAACCAAAAAAAAAACAAGAGAAATCTGTCTGGGCGGCGTCGAAAGTGTAGGGCGATGAGAAGGGTTGCGTTGCTACTCGTGGGGTGTCGATCGTTGGTGCGCGTTGATGCGTAGTTAATTTTAATAAAGCCCAATACGATGCCGGGGAAGAGCCTCCAGAGCAAGGTGTCGGGGGACAAATCTTGGGAATATTGATTGGATGGCCCTGAAATATCCTTTAGGTTCCACAAAAGACCCCGCTTTTCTCAGCCCCGGGCAATTTCAGCAGTCGACAGACTTCATCACCCATTCTCCACAATCTCCCAAGCAGCAAAAAAACAGAAAATGTCATCATTCAGCAATAACACCAACTCTTTGAACACGGTTAACGTGTGGAACAACTATACTATTGCAGATGGTCGGTCTCAAATCTTGGCCTGGTTATCGCCGCTAGAACCCTGGCTACGACACCAGGACATTCAAGACCACCGAGTCGAATATGTAGGGGAATGGCTCTTAAAAGCCGAAGAATTTAGAAACTGGTACGCCGGTGGTGGGGGAAGTGGATCCGACAACCCAGTTTTGTTCTGCTACGGTGATCAGGGAGCCGGCAAGAGTTATATTAGGTAAGGACAAACCTCGAGGAATAGAAGGAAAAAGGCAAATTTTGACAAACCCCGATGTTAGCTCATTGGTGATAGACAGTTTATGCGATTGGGCAAGAGAGAAAAATTTCGCCGTGGCATGTTTTTACTTTGAGTTTGCCGCTCAAAAAGAGCAGCCATTGGCGAGTATGCTGGGCGCGCTGCTCAAGCAGCTTGTGGGAGGGCTAGACGAGATACCAGGGGAAATAGCGCAAGCCTATGAAAACCAGAGAAAGGTCATTGGTGGACGGAGACCACAACTTTCCGATATTGTGGAGATGCTGCAGACTGCCTCTTCCGGAAAGTTTACATTCATATGTATCGACGCCCTGGATCAATGTGCGCAAAAATATCGAGCCAAGCTTCTCCATTCGCTCCATCAAATCCTCCAAAACTCTCCGGGCACTCGAATATTCGTGACTGGAAGACCACGCGTTCAAGCTGAAGTCGGAAGGGGTCTTTCTGGAGGGGTAGCAGCTATAGCCATCACTCCCAAGAGAGGCGATGTCATCAGGTATCTTTGTGCTAGGCTGAAGGAGGACACAAACCCTGATGCAATGGACAGCAGCCTAGAGGCAGACATCGTGAAGAAAATTCCCGAAGATGTCCCTAAAGGGTATGTAGAAGCAACGACACTCCAGAAGCTACCCCAAATTATCCACTAACGGATACATATCTAGATTCTTGCGTATCTCACAGATTACCGATGCGGTCCTGCGAGAAACCACAATCGATCGCAGGCGACAAAAACTCAACGCAATGACGGAGGGCTTAGGGCTAGGAGACGCCTACGGTGCAACGTTAGGTCGGATAGAGGGACAAAGTGGGGAGAAAGCGAGGCTCGGCATGGCCACCTTGATGTGGATCTCTTGTGCGGAGCGGCCCTTGGAGGCGGACGAACTGCGCCATGCCTTAGCAGTCGAGATAGGGTCGCCGAATCTCAATTCCGGCAATATTCCTTCAATAGAGACATTGCTAGCCTATTGCCAAGAACTTGTTGTCGTAGACAAAGAGGCCTCCACCGTCCAGCTAATCCACTCCATCCTTCAAGAGTACCTCCGGGCTCATCCGGAGCTTTTTGGCAGAGCTCACTCGACAATTGCGGAAACCTGCTTAAGTCATCTGAATTCCCAGCAGGTCAAGGCTCTCTTGACCGCTCCCTCTCCCGATCTCCAAAGCAAACCATTTCTCCAATACTCTTCTCTGTATTGGGCAATACACGCAAAAAGGGAGCCCTCAGATTGCGCGAGACAGCTTGCGCTGGAGTTGTTTGACGACTACAAGAACCTCATATCCACTAAGATCCTCCTGGAAGCACAGGGACGGTACGTTTGCAATGTTGATCCTTATAAACCCCACTTGTTCAGTGGTCTATACTATGCATCTATCCTCGGGATTGATCAGATTGTAGCTGGTTTGGCAGAAGCGAGAGGTCGCGATATCAGAGATGCAACTGAAGAGGCCCCCTTTCTAAAGCCACTAGAAGGGACAGTGGGACCAACACCGGTGGTTAAAGTTAATAAACCTGAGTTCAACGATTTCGTTGAGTTATTCTGGGAATGGGTCTCCAAGGCTCAGCGTAGGGAGGCCGGAGGATCTACGTCGGCGGACGCATTGAAGGATCTATGGCTTATCCCTCTTGGAAATCAGATGTTTCAAAGGATTGGAAGTACTTCTGAATATCCGGTCCTGAATGTCTCGGCGAACAAGGGAATTGGCTGGTTCCTAAAGCGAGCTGAATCTTCTCTCACGAATCGCTTCACACCCGAGATATTGTATCTCTACACAGGAGACGGATTCCCACAAGCTACAAAAGGTCTCCAAGAGCTCGGGATCATTAAGGATTATGACGATCGGGCTCCCCTAATGAAGTGGCTTGGAGTTACTCTGAAAGTTTTTGTCGGCAGATTGGATTATGGTGAAAAAATGGAATTGATACGACACCTATCTGACCTATCAAGAGATTGCAGTACATCCGAGCGATCATGCATGGAACCAACAGTTCGGAAATTGCCCATATTTCAGGAAGCGAACGATTCGAGCTCGAACGGTTAGTTTCTCTCCTCATGACTTTTGATAGCTGAGCTAATAGAGCCACTTAGTCCCTGGATATCGATAGTCAACGATGACCCCAATTCTGCCGTAACATATGTTGGAGTGGAAAACCTCCCAATCACACTAGATACACCTCGGCACATTTTCATCGATACAAAATATCACGAGCTCAAAGGACTAGTATCCCACCTGCAATTATTCAAGTGCCCCTCTCTTTCTGAGATACTCGGAGACCATGTCGTTCCCAGGATCTCGGAAACCGGTACGCCCAACGATGAAAGAAGGGAGGGATATATTAAATTTGTGCTGGACCAATTCAGATCTCTATCCGTTGAAGCTCGTTCTGTGCTTTCTACTAAGGAGATCGTTCCTGTCAGGGCTAAGAGGCTCAGACGCCCCAAAGACACAGTCTCAGGAAAATACGTGGCTGCGCTATATTTCGAAGAAGAAGAGCGTTGTGCAATCAGGAGCTTTGACGAGGTCTACTATAATACGCTTGTTCGTTTAGGGATGCCGCAAGATATGACTGATGAAGTTATATTGGAAAGAATTCGTTCCTACAGCAGCTCAGAGCGCCCCCATAGTGATATTAACGGTAAAGTATACACCTTGTTCGTATACGGAAAACCTCCCCCTCAGCCCCTCAGTAAGGAGTACATGGAATTATGTTGGATCCCAGCAAGAAGCTCGGAAGGGAAACTTGGGCTATTCAGTGCTCTCCAATGTCGATCCAGAAGTTTTCGATTTTTATGCAATTATTCCATGCCAGTCATGAAATTCCCTATCTCCCGGGGATGGGAAAAGTGTCTGGGATGGGACGGCAAACTCACAGTTGAACAAATGGACAAACAATTGCGAGAGGCAAAAAAGAGCGACGATCGTCTTTCATTAGCGCACCTAATCGAGTATTGGTATAATATCTACCTGTCCGGAAAGGCAAGCTCGACAGTAGATGCCGCACTGAAGCTAGACAGTCACCGGTGGATCCCTGGCTCCTCAGGAGGGTTCTTTTCTCCGACTGAAATATTTTTCACTGGAGCCAAGCATCTGCCTCCATACTACGATAAAGTTTGCGAAAGGTTCCTTGGAGCGCAACCAAACGTTAAACGATTTCTTACCCACATCGGAGTTCAAGAAGCCCCGACATTTGATCAGGTAATTCATATTCTCCTTTTTGTCTAGTTTTAGGTGTATGAAACACGTGGCTCTCTTCTGACTAGAGGTCTCTAGTTGAAAGACTTACAAGATAGAATTGCGGCCGAGGAGCCCCTTTCAACGCAGGATCTAGAGGTAGCACTTTATATCGTGGAACAAATCGCAATACTGCATAACAAGAAAAAGGACCAAAACCTAATTTCAGATTTCAAGGCTCCAGATCAAGATGGGATTATGCGCACATTCTCAGAGCTCACCGTGAGCGGTAGTGATGCACCTATTTCCCTAGGAAATAGGCCAACGCTGCACCCAAGAATCTCAGAATCAACAATCAAGCAACTTGGGCTACCTACCGTGGAAGATAGGATTCTCGCATCCCTCAACGACCCATGTTTTGAGCAAGACTTCTCTCAAACACAAAGCCCCAAGGCGGTGATCCGGGATACTTTACAACGCTACAGCGTGGAAAGCACCTTCAGTGAGTACTTGGCCAACGCGGAGGATTGCATGGATAAAGAGGGTAAAACTGCAACCCGGATCGACTGGATGATCGACCACTCCACTGATTACCCAACCGAGAAACTAATAACCCAGGAACTTGAGGCCGCTCAAGGGAAAGCCTTATTTTGCTATAATGATGGCGGTAGGTTCCAAATGGCACGATAATTGCCCAGATATTAAAACACAATACTGACAGCTACCTATTTTCACCAGTATTTACCGACGAGGACTTTAAGTCTATCATTGATGTTGTAATTGGGTCGAAGGGTCAGGACCTCTCGAAGATCGGCAAATTCGGAAAGGGGGCTCTAACGATGTAAGATTGCGGTGTAGCCATAGGAAAAAAAACTCATGCTGACACTACTGATTGGTCTCCAGGTATCATTGGACATCGGCACCTAGCTTTATTTCCGGGGATTTCTATATGATATTTGAGTAGGTAGCCAAATTCACCACCTCACTCACGCACACTGACATTTAAAGCCCCGAGTATTCGTTTCTGCCACCGCTCCCTCTAACAGGCAAGCCGCGCGGTGGATTAAAGTTTAGAATCCGAGATGTTCAAGCCCACTGTAAGTCTCTCCAGTCTAAGCCCACCCAAAAACCCCCTTTTGACACCCGACACTAAGATAAATGAGATCCGGATCAATTGAAACCCTTTGAAGGAGCATTTGGCTTTTAGGCAGGCTCCTCGAGATTCGAAGGAACAATCTTTAGATTCCCGTTTCGCGGACTCGTGGATAGATCTGTGCTATGTCCAAAAAATATTACCTCAACAGAAGCATGCAGCTACCTCGAAAATTACAAGGAGAAGGCGAAGATATCACTGATATTTCTTAAGCATATCTCATCTATATCCTATTGGCAAAAGGGGCTGCGAGATCCTATCTGGAAAGTCTCAGCGTCTTCGAGGCCGTTGAGAGCAACCAGATCACCGAGGATAAACGAGGTGGAAATCACCGTAACAAGCCCCGGACGGATACAGATTCCTGGATTCTCAGGTCCCTCACAAAATGACAAATGGTGGACAATCGAGGGATCCACCGAAGAACAACATATCCCAGCGGGATTGGTTGAGATGGCGGAGTACAATAGACTCGAAGCCACATACGGACTTGCTGTCCCGGAGCGCCCTCAATCAACTTCTTGTTTTATGGGGCTTCCCTTACAGACGAAACATCACCTATCACTCCCGGCTAGCATCAATGCGGTAAGTCAAGGGGCTCTCGTGCTACCAAAACAAGAGGATCAATTGCTAATCCCTACTTGAAATGCATTCTAGAATATGGCATTGCAGAGTGATAGGCAAACGCCCATATCCGAAGGGAAAAATGGACCCCTTGAGGGTTTAAAATGGAACAATTGGATCTTCAAAGAAGGGATTGCAAACCTCTACCTCCTGTTCTTACGCCACCTTATGAAGCTTCATGGAACAAGTGGCTACCGTCTTTGGCCGAAACCGCCCTCCGAGCTCAAAAATTCTGACCATGTATCCTTGACTATCTTAACGGAATTCTGGAAAAAGGCGGGTGAAAGCTCTTTTGATCTATACCCTCAAATACCTCCTCTTCTTTCTACGCCGCGGAGAAGCCAATTACAGACCAGTGAAAATCTCAGCCTCAAGAAAACTATTTTCAACTTTCTAAGCACGGAACAGAGCAAATTCATAGTCCCACTCCTCATGCAGCTGGGTATTACGAATATAGCAACACCTCCCCCTGCTATCGTGAAGGGATTAACAGAAGCTACCACAGGCGAAGTATCGCTATTACTGTTAACTCCAGCGTATATTCAGGATCTACTTCGCAACCCAACGCGATGCAAATTGCTCCAAGACCACTGGAGGAAAGACCCAGAGAAGTTGATGAGCAATATCAACACGCTACTGTCTTTCCTCTTACAAGATACATCGGAAGATTGCTTGACGGGATGTTCACTTTTACCACTCGAAGGTGGGTCCTGGGGAACCTTCTCGCGAAATTCAACTTCACTGACCCAGTATTTCGCCTCTAGTACTCCTTTAGAGCGTAGCATCCTGGAGGTCGCAGCTGGGAGACTGGTTTCCGAAGGTCTTGGAGGGATTGTGATCGATGGGTTGTTAAAGAAGGGGATGAATATCTCTCCACTAACCTTCGATCATATAGCTTCATTGTGTCAACTGGTGGGGTCTAAAAATCCGGAATACCGAAAGGCTTGGCTCATCAACGTATGGGAATATTTCAGGCTGTGTGCCACCATATATCCCGGCAGCAGGGATAAGTACCTCAAATCCATCGAGTCCTTGCCGGTATATTGTGGGTCGGTCGTGGGTGAACAAGATAGCTTGCGCTTTCTCAGTCCCTTGAGCTTTGCTTCTGGAAGCCTTCCAGCAATCGTCGACCCTAGGACCCCCTTCCAAGAAAGAGGCAAAACAATACTTTTCCAAGCCCTCAATGGGATGATATTAGTAAACAAATCCACATTTCCCACAATAACTATATTCGCCGAGTCAGTAGAGCAGCCATTGGGCGCCTGTCGTCTCGTCAAGTCTATCCGCGCCTTACCTTCCACTGTGCCCACAGTCCATTCATTAAGTCAAGTCTTCTCAGGTGTGCCCATGGAAGGCATTAAGGTAGTTATTTCTAAGATTCATCACCCAGCCTCAATTATCTAACATGTATTAGGCCCTAAGCGAGCTTGTCCTCCCCCACATATCAGATCTCTTGAACCGGGACTACGCAATAGTGAGCACGCTACAGCAGCTTCCAATATGGCCTGTTGTCTCGTCGTCATCTTTCCAGTCTGTAGCGAAGCTAAAGTTGGCTCCCCATACGACCTTAAGCTTAACAACAATGATAGACCAAACCGTCTTCTTAATACCAGACCTAGCATTCAAAAATAGAGAGGAACTAAGGAAACTAGATGTTCGGCAGCTCTCCTACGAAGATTTCCTAAACAACGAGGTTGGCCTAGCTCGCGGGTACCTACCTGCGGAGAATATTAGGGAGTACCAAAGGTGTATCGAGATGGTTTATAAGGAGAACCCAAACATATTCAAATCCTGCAAACTGGCTGTGGACGGATATCTCCGTTTCCGCTGGCCTAGTGAACTCTATGACTCTTCTGTACCTTTATTCCAAGCAGCGTTCCGAGACCAAGAGAAATCAAGATTCCTGCACCCAGAGTTAGCCATGTCGCATGTTTGGGGAGACTTCTTAATCAAGAATGTTTCAGGACCAACATATATCGAGTGTGCTCGATCAATCGAGCGCCGAAATAGCCAAACACCTCTGGACAATCAAATCGAATCCGACGCGCGTGTCGTATTCGACCATTTGTGTTGGGACTACCAGGAGATGCACTCCTGGTCTATATGGGGGTCTCTCCTCGTAATACGATTCGCGCCAATTCAAGAGACTACCGCATCTTGGGGCCAGTCACGATTAAAGGATCAGCAAAGAGAGATATTTCGGCAGCGGAATAAGCTCGTAGCAATTTCGGAAGCCGTGGACCCAAGATTTGAGGGAATCTCATGGACCATAAAGCCAGTTCTTCGGGTACAAATGGGTTCATTGGCTTTCAAGAAGATAACGTCAAAGGAGCCAATGATTACACCAACCACAGTAATAGAGCATCTCGAATTCCTTGCATCACATCGTGAGAAAATAGCACAAAATGAGCTCCAAACACGTATCTCTGAAATAAAGGAGGCTTATGAATACCTTGAGCTAAAGACACACACCTACATTATTCCAGAAAGTGCGTTAATCTGGCTCAACATCAAGAACGAAGACCTAGGGAAGATGACCCTAGAAATCTTTCGAAAATCCTGGTCACGCGCTACGAACCTTTGCCTATATAGCAGCTACGATTCTGGAGAAATCCAGCGTGTCCGCTCCTTCTTAAGCCGCTTCCACCTGCTCCTGCTCCATGCCAACGTGTCCGCAACAATACCCCCCATACCGCCAGCCCCCGAGCCCCCTACAACGCAGTCCCCAATCCTCGAAGGCCTCCTCATGCTCCGTGAGCGCGAGCTACTCTTCGACGTTACGATAATTGCCCACAAACCCACTCAGCCTCTCCAGACTTTCAAGG
Organism: Tuber microsphaerosporum; assembly: GCA_003521225.1. Lineage (NCBI taxonomy): Eukaryota > Fungi > Ascomycota > Pezizomycetes > Pezizales > Tuberaceae > Tuber > Tuber microsphaerosporum. Next base: position 11,804 of record QOVD01002457.1, read on the forward strand.
CACACAAAATTGTTCTAGCCTCCGTATCCGACTACTGGAAAAGCATGTTCACATCGAAATTCATAGAATCATCCACCGCCGAAATCAAGCTGCAAGATGACCCGAGCACCATCAAGGTCCTTCTCGATTACATTTACACGAACAAGTTCATCAGGCCCCCGCACGAGGATGACGTCACAGGGCAGCTTAGAAACCTACTCGACCAGCTAGAGAGGTCGGAGGAGTGGCTCCTACCAAACTTTGAGCGTTCTATGGAGCATTACCTGTCGGATGTGTCTACAATAATACCTCATACCCCCAGCCCCCAGCCCCCTAGAACACAGTCCCCAATCCTCGAAGGCCTCCTCATACTCCGTGAGCGCGAGCTACTCTTCGACGTTACAATAATTGCCCACAAACCCACTCGGCCTCTCCAGACTTTCAAGGCACACAAAATTGTTCTAGCCTCCGTATCCAACTACTGGAAAAGCATGTTCACATCGGAATTCAGAGAATCATCCACCGCCGAAATCAAGCTGCAAGATGACCCGAGCACCATCAAGGTCCTTCTTGATTACATTTACACGAACAAGTTCATCAGGCCCCCGCACGAGGACGACGTCACAGGGCAGCTTAGAAACCTACTTGACCAGCTAGAAAAGTCAGAGAAGTGGCTCCTGCTAAGCTTCAAACGTTCTATGGAGAATTACTTGTCGGACGCTCACTGGATTCGCCCCGAAACGGTCATGGATATATTAAAATGTTCTAGGACGTATAACGCAGACCGGCTAGCTCGTGTTTGCGAGAAGTATATTATGGATAATAGGGAGACTGTTGAGAGAAGTGCCCAAAGAGAAATAAGAGTCGCGGGGCTAGGGATTTCGTATTTTTAGGGCGTCTTTTCTTCTTTTTCCCTTTAGTATTCTCATTATTTTTTCCTCTCTTTCCATTCTATACTCTGGGTCAAATAAATCAGCACAGGGCGGGGTGACGATTTCTTCATTCATGATCTTTTTTTCTTACTTTTTTTTTTCCTGCTCTCTACTTTCCCGATCGTGCCTGTTTAAACCTAGATCTGCTATTTGACCATAATAATTACCACACCAAATCCTCTTTTTACAATTACGATACAGAAGCCCCCAACATTCTACGATGCAAGACAACGCCATCCCATAGCAAACCTGAGACCAACCCCTCTCTCCTCCACTCCCTCGCCCAGAGTATAAACTCGGCGTCCTCTCCATCTTGCAATAATCCATCCAACTCCCTTGGAACACCGAAACGCTGACTATTATATCCTCCCAGCGCCTCCCTCCAATTCAATGAATAGATAATACCCCTAACTAACGCGCCAACTATGAATCACGCGCCGTCATTCTAACCCCATTTTTCCACTCTGAGTATACCAATCCTGAGCGCACTGTCCACTCAGTCCATAGATACTACGCCTTTCTAACCCTGATAGCTTCCTGCTTCATCGTTATGTTAGCAGGATGCACTGTAGGAGCGCCATTCTAGATTTATGTTTCAAATAGCTAAGGGATGTGCACTCTCGAGCAGTCTCCTGATTTTGCCCGCTCTGGCCGGTCGGCCAAGAATTTCGAGTGACGCCTTGTGTTTCGGATAAGTATAGGCTAGCAAAACAGCGAGAAAGAATAGGGCGAGTAGACTAGTTGAGTCACGTGGGGGGGGCTCATAAATTTCTAGGGAATGAAAACGCTATATGGTGCAGATAGATACTTCACTAATGCACTCCCGTTTCTAAACACCGCTAGAACAAGCAGCGCACAGTATCTGTCCCTCCATAATGTCCAATTGTATAAAGTGTTTATAAGCACAAGAGACAAATACATCCCTATTCTTTTCCCCAAAGTGCCAAACCTACCTTCCCTATTTTTTCACCTAGTGGGAACTAAAAGACCCCTCGGAGGAAGAATATTCCTAGGATATAACCTACCGCACGTCTCCCGCTTCATTATCACGCGTCACAATCCCGAACCCCTCCTTACCCACCCTATATCTTTGTCAAAAACCATCGCGCTGGCTGTGGACTACCATCAACTATCGTAAAGATTATCCGGTCAGATTTTCCCTCTGCGACAAGCATGCGCCCAGTAAACGTAGCCACCACTCACCACTAAACGACCCGACAGACAGATGATAGCTCCCGTCCCCATGCTGCGACACCGCACAAAAACTCAAGCCAACATTCTCCCATCATATAGAAAAATCCTTGGGTAAGTAAGCACCATGAATACCTTTCCTTCCCTTTCCCTCCGTAACTCTTCCCGAAATGTGTCTAGCGAGTGATTACACGTGAGTATCCAGCCCACATTCTCGATCTCAGACTCCCTCCCTCCCTCCTCCTCCGAAAACTACGGTGTTATCTGGACGATACCTGAATAATCCAGAATGAGGACAACCAGGACGCCCAGAATCCCCCCCCTCCTTTAGATTAAGAGGGGAGAGAAAGCACAAGAAGAAAAAATTGTCTCCAAGCCCTCAGTTGCAGTGCAGTGAGACAAATAAAAAACAAACGCAACAAACTTTACCAGCAAAGGCAACTGCGACGTCCTAGAGAGGTTATTCAATTATTCCAGCTTTATGGTAGAGCGTTGAAGGGTTTGCTCACGGGAAATGAGACGGGGGCAGCGATTTCCAGAACTATCTCTGGAAGAAAAGGGGATTTGGATATCCTATTGCTTGCTTGTTGATACTGGTAAGTTGATTGTGAGTAGGCTTTAGTTTGATATAGTTGGATCATACTCATGACAGTCAAAAGGGAGATTCTTTAGTCTATCCACTCATAAAACTAAATTGGAGTAAAATCGTGTCAGCGGTCCTCAAAATGCGCAGTTCATTGCCTAATTTTGTTTGGCCAAATCTCCTCACATTATCACGGACTGAACCTTGATAAAACTCCGCTTGTTTCTCGGCCTGAACTGTGTACCTAACCCCCCGGCGTTCCTACCCAAACGACATGCCCTCCGGTGATCTCAGTACCGGCAATTATAGCACCTACAGGGATATTACATGGCCAGATCAAACAACCATTACAGAAGCGCAACCACACACAACCTACCCTTAACCCCAATTTTATTTAATTATCCGAAAGGAGAAGATACCGTTACCCCCCGAACCCCACGCAGCAGGCCCACAAAAAGTGAAAAAGAAACCAGAACTTCAATAGAAGAGTTTGAAAATGAAAAAAGAACCCTCAAAACAAGGGGGCTAAAATAGATATGCTACAAAACTTCAACTTCAAGAATCAACCGCATACCTCCCCAAGAACTTGAAAGTCTTCAAACCACCTTCGAAAGTATCAGGCAACCCACCGACACCACCGTTGTCAATACAGTACACACCGTCCTGAGTGCAAGCAATGCTCGACACGTCAAAAGCGGCCTTTCCAGTCCCGACGGCGGCGATAGGTTTCCCGTAAAGGTAGGCGTCCCGGACGATACTTGCTGGCCGCTGGGGAGGGTACATTGACGACGCGCTAGTCATGGAGAACAGCGAGGATGTGCCGTCTACGACAATCACTCCATCAAAGACGACCGCATCAGCAGCCGAGTATGTCACGTCCACGCCAGAGGTGATATACTCCGCGACGATCTTCGGTACAGCGCCTTTACCCTTAAAAGCCGTTGCAAGTGTAGCAGCCTGAGCAAGCGACGCAGACGAAGTCGTCGTAGTCAAGATTGCAATATTCAAAGTCTTAATTGAGGGGAGCGGGTTGCCAAAAGTCGACACTCCAGAAGTCTTATTGTTATGATAGTAACCGGAATCCGGCGCCGGTGCAGGCAAGCCCAGGGCCATGGCGACGCGCTTGGCGAAGTCGTTGGAGATCTTGTTGAACTGTGCGATCGCGGCCTTCTGCACAGCCTGCGAGGAGATCTTCGATAGCTCGAAACGTGCTGCATTGATCACCATCTGTTGCTCTGCCGGGACTAGGGAATTGAAGAAGAGCCGAGGTTGAGACCAGTAGTCAAGGAAGGTGGGCGAGATGTTGCGCACGTAGTTTGCGTCGATGATCTTTCGTGCCGGAGCGGTGAAATGGCCGCGCCCGGCATTCTGTGTCGCAGGCTTGGGGAAGCCTCCATTCAGAGTGTTGGGTGTGTAGGGGGCGGTGTTGAGAGGGATCATATTCTGGCCGGCACCATCGCGGTTGTTGTTGTGGACATCGTTATGGGGTTGGTTCTGATATTTCGAGGTTAGCCACTCTATTGGGGAACGCGTGAAGGGCTGATAGGGCTGTTAATTATGTCGATGCTTACAATTGGGAGTTGCTCAAAGTTTGGTCCACCATGACGGTTGAGTTGAGTATCGACATACGAGAATAGGCGTCCTTGCAGGAGAGGATCGTCAGAAAAGTCAATGCCACGGACAACATGACCGGGGTTAAACTATAATCTAGGGTTAGGGCTATATCGGCAGACAAACCGGAGTTACCAGTAGATCACATTATGTCATCACTCACCATAGCTTGCTCGGTCTCGGCAAAGAAATTCTTTGGATTCCTATTCAAGACTAGCTTTCCGATAGGCGTGATAGGCACCAGCTCGACGGGAACAATCTTCGTCGGGTCGATAAGATCGAAGCCAAATCTGAGGGCATCAGACTCGTCCATGATTTGCACACCAATCTCCCATTCCGGATAGTTCTTTGACTCGATAGCATCGAAAAGATCCTGGCGGTGGAAGTCGGAGTTCTGACCATTGAGGGCCAAGGCCTCGGCCCAAACAAGGGACGCAAGACCTTGTTTCGTCTTGAAGTGATACTTGACCAACTTAGACTTGCCAGCATCGTTGACCCAACGGAAGGTATGCACTCCGAACCCATCCATATGACGGAAAGAGCGAGGGATACCGTGACCAGAAAGAGCCCAAAGAAGGGTATGCATAGTCGACGGGTTTTGACCGAAAAAATCCCATGCACTATCGTGGGCAGTGGCAGCTTGGGGAATCTCGTTATCAGAGCGGGGCTATGGTAATGTTAGCACTAATCATCATAAAAGGCCAACCACCCCCACGCAATCATACCTTAACCGAGTGGATGAGATCAGGGAATTGAATGGCATCCTGAATGAAGAAAACTGGAATATTATTTCCAACGATATCGTAGTTTCCCTCACCAGTGTAAAACCTCAACGCGAACCCGTGAACATCCCGGACGGTATCTGCGCTACCCCTCGATCCTGCAACAGTCGAGAATCGAACGAATGTTGGGGTTCTCTTTCCAGCCTGCCCGAGGAATGAAGCACTAGTAATGTTTGTGTAGTCACCATAACTCTCGAAGTATCCATGGGCAGCGGCACCACGAGCATGGACTGCCAAACACCTTAGCATACAAACGTACTAAAACAAATGATGAAAACTTACCTGCACGTTCCGGAACCCTCTCATGATCGAATCTAGTGATCTTGGTCCTGAGAACAAAGTCTTCCAAGAGCGTTGGGCCCCTCTCCCCAGCCTTCAGAGAATGTGTATCATCCACCGGAGTACCAAAATCCGTAGTAGTGTAATCACCATTCCCATCATCAACGTAGAATTTGTCCAGGTAGCCGTCATCACCGGGCAGCCCAGAGGAACCACCACTCTCATCACCACGTTTACGCAAAGCGGCGCCGCCGTCCATATAGGGACACGCGGCATTGGCCACTGCATTGAGTAGCAGGAGGCCAGTTGAAATTGAGGTTTTCATGGCCGGAAGTCGAATCTGAATGAAAGTAGGGAAGAGACAGACAGACAGAGGGAAGTTAAACGACTGGTGGTGGTGGGGAGAAGGGGGGAGG
>QOVD01002458.1:0-10484 GCA_003521225.1 Tuber microsphaerosporum
AGGGGGAAGGGGGAATTGGGGGAAGGTTATTTGATATGAAGTGGAAAGTAGGTCAGTGTTGGCAGTTATTTGTAAGGTAGATGCCAAATAAATCATACCTCATATTAGGCAATTATATCATACACAAGTATTCCATAATACCAATCTTGGTCCTTTTCATGAACACTCTACTTGAAATGACCTTCTCCTGTGAGCCTGGTTCATGCAACATGTCCTGGTTCTTCCCTTTCCAAGATAGCACTTTACTAACGATATCTACAGTAGCAGTCTATATGAATGAAATAAAACACCTAAAACTCTCAAAAAAGTATATGCCACAGCAGATACCGTATTTAGCAGTGTAAGCAGAAACCCCGCCTCCAGCAATTCGAGTGATAATTCCACCCATCCAAATGAAAACATAATTAGTTAGAGAAGGAAGGTCTCACATGTTAGTGGTAGCCAATAGCAGAACTATAATATCGGACTAAGCCTGAGTAGGTATCGTCGGAGATTTGTCTAAGAAGGCTCGTAGGTAACTATCTCTCTGGAGAAGTAATTGATGTGATAAAAAGATAATTGAGTAAGATAAAGATTTGTAGCGTAATAACGTTTTATATAGATAAGATCTCTTCTCCGGTCCTTAATGATTTCTTTGTAGCAAGGGAGGCACTTCGATATTTATATTCCGCGTCTGAGTGTTCGCGGGCTAACTAATAACTACTAACTAAAAAGTGCGAACACTCTCTGACCCTGACAACTGTTCGACTACTTGCTTAGCATTATGAAGACATACACTTTTCATCTAATCGTGAGGGTGTGTCATTCCCTTCAACGATAGGTGTGCAGAGTTCTTGTAGCCCAATAGGTGCTAGAGTTAGAACTTTCTTCACCGAGCCATGTAAGGAGTGGCCAACTCCTTGGTCGTCAGACCATTCAATGCGTATGAGTCCTTAGACTGCATGCGCATCAGGTTTCGGGATGACTCTTGCTTGCAATCGCACTTATAGCTAATTGCGCGCAATGCCTCTCCCTTACTGACTAGCTCTGAGTGGGACTGTTGGTCTCCACTATGCGTACTAGTGTCTAATTTCCTCATGGGAAGATTTCGCCTAAGCGTCCACTCTTTTGTTTCCCTCAGCGCTCATAACTTTGAAGGCCTATAACTTTATGCGACGTCGGCCAATTTGGTCCGAACCACTTGGACGGACGGCCGCGACGTATATGGTGTTATTGCGAGTGGTCCCTGGAGGGACATTCTTGAGTGCGAGTGCAACTACAACTGGTGCGGCAACGAACGTAGTGCTCCAATGTAGGGGCCGCAGGGGTATGATGACCGTATTTTTGAGGTTTGTGTGCAGGGGTCTGTGCGCTCGGAGGTCTGTGAGCTGGATTCCAGTATTCCATGCATGGGCTTCCAATGTGCCTAACATCACATTAACAGTACTACAATGAAAAGATCACTTGGCTAATCTCTATATTCCACTATTCCCCCCCCCCCAGCTATTCAATTCATAATACCAACCACCATTCATGTAATACCAATCGCTCCACTGATGCTAGTAAATAATAAAGTCCTTTAGTAAGGTTTAATCCTTTATGATTACAAGAAAGGGAAGGAAGTAATTACTTTGGTTTAAGTTTTATGTGCGTCACAATTCTAATAAAGTCTAGATGTAGGATCTTTACTGGTAGAGTACTGTACTCGTACAGGCTCACTTACTTCATTAAAAGAAAAAAATTGAGAGAATTCAACAGTATCGTCGAAAGACCAAAATTTAATAGTCTTACCACTCCCTCATCCTTGGGATCACCCAACGTTCTCTCGAATTGAATATTTCTCAATAAATCCAGAAACGGAATTATAAACCCCCACCATCATGCCCCACACAATAATCAACCAGAGCAAAAACCCAACCTACATACCCACGGACTAAATACAAACTAAAATATCCTGAGGCCAATTATACATACCTGACACCCCACAAAGACCAGATCACCCACACCACACCGCCTCTCTTCCCAATCCCGCAAGACTTCAATCTAGGATCGATTCTTTCGGATACGGTAACCCCGAATCCGGCTTCAGATTTAACGGGATATACAGTACGTTATTACCGTAGTCGGGTAAGTGACCGCAGAGTTACAATAATTCCCACTTTGGCCTCATTTGTTCCGCTGGAAGGTGTGTTGATGTGAGTATATACATACAGTAGTAGTATCGCTCGGTATCAGTACCTCCGTGCTATTTTTGACTTCAGGTTAGGACGTTCTGGAGGAGCCTATGTTCTAGAGGATATTAGATGATTCACTCTACGCCGGAGGTTTCGGGGGTAGCATACAGGTACTTCCCATTGATGGCAAATGGTGGGGGGAGCGGTCGTGCGGGTTGTGGAAGGAAGTGAAGGTATCATGGCGGTAGGGTTTATGGGGTATTCTGCTGGGTGGTTGAGATATCAGTAACTTATTCAAGTAGTGGATATGTACTTGTATCTGAGATAATTAATTTTTTCGTCCCCTCCGGAGGATTTCACCTTAGAGTATCGATCGGTAAGAGTTATGCGCTGAGGCACAGGTACCCATTAGAAAGTGAGTGAGTGAACAATTGGGCTAGGTTTACCCTGAAAGTAAACTCTGGCTTGTGCGAAAGGATCCCCCCTGGCATTTATACTCTTTAAAGATGTTTAGAGGCTAATTTTGGGTCGATATTATAATATTGGGTAACAGTGGTAGTCATTACTATGTTTTTAGACCGATAAGTAAAGTATACCTACAGTACTCGAGTAGTAGCGACCCATTAACTAAAATAGACAGGGCTATTTGCTAGCCAATCTCAAATAGCCGTTCCACAACTTCTTGCCCGGCCTTGTATCACTCTAGTGAGGTTTGCAAGGTTGTCCTTAGAGAGCTTGGGTTAGGAATAGTGTGTATAAGATGGAGCATTGGTTTCACTATTAGATAACAGTGTTGTTGCCTGGGGGCCCTCCCCCTTGCATCTTTTGGGGGGGACTGTTTTCGGTAATACCGGTACCGGTAGATGTTGGGGAGCGAAGGAAACCTTGTTCTATCGTATAGTGCCTCGGGTGCTACTGGCGCGGGGATGAAATAATCCCAAAGTATCACAAGATCAAGAGCAAATCAGTGCGCCCACAGTTATAAATTTCAAAGCGGTGAGATGCCATTCATTAAGAAGCAATCTACCATTCCATAATTACCATTTTGTAACGCCTCCATCAACACACAGATCTTGCCCGGTCATGTAAGCGCTAGCGTCGCTGGCTAAAAACACGCATGCGCCCCTAATATCCTCCGGCTCTGCAACACGGCGGTTCATAATCTCGTCCTTCCACGATTCGAGAAGGTGCGGGAACGGAGCGGTCATTTCCGTCCGGACATACCCAGGCGACAACGAGTTGACGCGGATACCCTAGCACATCAAATATCGATCAGCACCGGCCCATTCACTATCCAAGAAACCGTGAAGAAGGAATGAAATAGCCACAAACATATTTAACCATCTCCGCCGCGATTCCCGGCACCATCGCCCTCACTGCTCCTTTACTCCCACAATACGCACTACTATTCTGACTCCGAATAGCCATATAACTCGCGATACTAGCGATCACAACAATACTCCCAACTTTGGTCCCGCACTCAATCATAGTCTTCGCAGCCAATTGTGCCGTATGATAGACCCCCATGACATTGACGCTAAGCAGTTTCTCGTGGTCTTCCCAAGTAGTATCTAAGAATTCGACATTCTTGTTGACGCCAGCACAGGGGACGCAAATATCGAGTTTGCCGCCAAAATCCTTTTTGAACGACTCGAAGGCGGCGATGAGGGAGTCGGGGGAGGCTACATCGGCGTGGTAGTGTACGGCACGGACGCCAAAGCGTTCGGAGATTGTGAGGAAGGGTGGGGTTGGTGGGATTATGTCGAAGACGGCGATGTCGGCACCAGCCTCTGCAAGGCCTTCGGCAAAGGAGAGGCCGCATCCACGGGAGCCACCGGTTACGAGGGCAATGCGGCCTTGAAGGGAGAACTGGGAATTGTTGGTCGCGTGATGGAATTAGATGAGAGAGGAGAATGAGGAGGTTACCTTATTTGGAGTAGCCATCGTGTGAGAATTGAAGGGAATGGTTTAATTATCTGAGGAGGGGGGGAACAAACTAGAAAGTGGTGATAGCGGATATGCTTAGCCAACTGTGAAAGAGCAAGAGGAGGGTGATGGAGTGTCTCTGGCCAAAGGAGGCGTTTTCGGGAAAGGTAGGCACCACTACTTGGCGATTCATAAAGTATTCGGATGGTTTTTTCCTTGGCGCCAAGCGTGTTTTAGGCCCTGCGAGTGATCGGCCATGATGCCGTAAAAACAGCAAATTGTGAAACTATCTATAGGAATAAACATGCAAAAACGGAATTATAAAGAAGAAGAAAAGAAAGAAGGAAAGCCAAATAATATCTTGAAGAGCCAGAGGAGGAAAATATGTTCAGAAAAAAAAACTCGCTTTGAGAAGATCGTACAAATGATGACAGAGTATGTAAATAAAATAAAAAAATTAAGAACAGTACTAGGCTTCATATCTATTGCCATCAGCCTGCTGAATACATTGTTCCATAATTTTTGGGAGCTTAGAAATCTCCCGATTGATTTCATCAACCGTAATCTTTGCCCACTCCTTCCGTAGAACTTCAGCCATAACAGTAGGTGTTTGGATTCACTCGCATCCCCGACGACGTAATATGCGATGTTTCATCAGCCACCAAATTCGTTCGATTGGGTTGAAGTCAGGCGAATTTGGTGGCCAGTCAACCTTTTTTATCCCCGCTTTTTCTCTTTCCCGGTTAGTAAAGCCAGCATCATGAGCTGGCGCATTATCTTCCATCAGAAGAAAGCTAGGATTTACTAGCAACCACTCTTGACATGTCAGCCAGAGAATAGGGACACAGAGCTGGTGGACATACCGCCAGGCATCTACTCCTCTCCCTTCTCCACATTTAATTTTTTTTATTTTATATTTTTTCCCCCGCCACGATTGTGTTGTTTTTACCGTTTTCCCTGCAGCCTTGGCTTCTGCTCTGGCTTGTCGTGCCTGCCTTAGCTCCCGCTCTCGCAAAAGCTTCCACTCTACTGAATTTCGCCATTCAGTATTTAGCCTTTCCTCCTCTTCTGCTGAATCTTCATTCAGTCTTGCAATCTCTTGAGTTGCATGCTCTCTCTCCTCTTGAGTCTCCACTACCCAAACAAAAAATGGGCCCTTCCATCCCCACATTACCATTCCCCAGCACATAACTGCCTCCCCTTGTTTTGTTTTGGCCCCCACACAGTCATCGTGCCATTTCTCACTTGTCTCCCTCCAAACATGATTGAGTCCAAACACAGCACCAATCGCTATAGACATTTCATCAGTAAATGCATAGTTTGCCCAATCTTTTTCTTTCTCCCAGCTTCTTCTATCTATACAATAGAGCTATCAAGTCGGATAATATTAAGTTAGTTTCCAGGATACAGTAATACTTTTTTTTTTTAATTGATTCGGAAACATACCAAGCGCTTAGTTTTACATTCTGGACTGAGAATGAATTTAAATTCCTCCCGGTAGGCCCCAAGTCCACGCTCCACCAAAGCATTAAACACTGTCCCATTGCATACATGGGATAGTCCTGCCTCCTGCCGGATATCAACAAGCTTCATCCGTCTAGTCATGAAATTCCTTTTCACAAAGGCAATGAGATGATCTTTTTGGTTCTCCGTAAGTGCAGCCGGTCTTCCACTCCGAACATTTGGATCTAAAACCTTTGCTGAGATCAATTCCAGCAAGGAGAATGGACGGCCAAGGTCATCTTCCTCTTCTTGAATTCGCTGTTTCTGTGCATTCCGAACGGCATGTCGCCAAATATCGTTTGCTGTTGATGCTGAGACTCCGGTTAATTTGTGGATTTTTTCGTAACTAACCGGCTTTTCAAAGCTTCGAAAAGCGATTATTGCAGCCCAGCGCTGTGGAGTGATTTCTTTGCCTTCAACTCAATAAATTAGTAACACCTTCCCAAACAGAAGGCAGACTCTTCTCACCTCGCACCATTCTTCTGTTTTTTTGTTATTTGGTACTACAAAATATCCAATGTGCGCAAGTAGAAGCCTCCTAGGTTCTTGGAAATATGTGGCCTAAATTTCTTTAGAAGGCTTGGCGCCAAGGAAAAATCCATCCGAATACTTTATGAATCGCCAAGTAGATGAACAGTCTAGCATATCCACGTAGGTGGCGTAATTGACATTCTTGGATAAGGAGTGATATTATCCCTTCAGGGAGAAGGAGGACTCAACCGTGGTTCCTCTAATACAAACGGAGGGTCAATTGAGTTGAAGGCATTCCGAATGAGATGCGGAGTGGGGAACCGTGGATAAGCGAGATGGGACTAGTGCGCAAGTGCCGATTGGATGCATATCGCTTAGAAGCCGAACTCCATTGGATCTCTAAAATTATCCGAACCAGGACAAGCCGTGCCAAGTACTAGTACTAGTAACCGCGAATGTATGGTGCGGCTCTTGGTTGTATGGATGAAAGGGATAGAGATAAAAAATCAATGGATATAGCCCGTGTTGGAGATACTTCCACGTTAATACAAAGATTAGAGATAAGTTCAGGTTAAAACCAAGTCATGCGATCCTTTTCTAGCTATCATTGCTAGAATCTTTTCTAAAGGAGTTTTTCGGTTACTCGGCTTGCTTTGTATTCTTCACTCATGCCGCAATTGTGGATACAATTGGGTAGAAAAAAACTCGTGCCTGATAAAAAAACACACTGTTTGTTGGAAGAGGTGGGGGGAGATGAAATAGGAGTAGTATGATACAGACAAATTGCCACTGTAAGAATTAAACACAGTAATGAGATTCTCGAGTTGTGGGAGCAGCTGCATAAAACAGGGATAGTTGCATAAAAGGTAGGAGTGTGCTTGCATCAGTCAAAGCCAACACAGATATATCGCATCATGAACCTCAGGGCTAAGGGCGGAATTAATAAAATTCCAAGGGATGCTGCAAAAGACGGGGAAGGACACCACCAAGAGGGTAAACAGGGCTGCAGCACTGCAGGAGACTGGAAAGGAATATCCTGCGGGGGCGCTGGTTGGGCTAAGTGCATGGGCGAGACACCAAGAGACATCCTCCTGTTCGTGTGCTCGTATGATGAACTTTGTCAATCTCCAATTCAATTCCGATTCTCAGCAGCCCACAAGATCCATGCTTGCCCACCGCTTCCCATTGCAACCGTAGCCTCGCTCCTCCATCACACCAACCCCCCGGAGCCAACGGGCTGCTTCGGGTATTCCTATCTCACCTTCGCTTTTTTTGAGGCTCAACTAACCCAGCGATTGGAGCCGATTCGAATCCTTCCAAAATAGGCTTGGCGTGCATGGCAACAAATTTTACTAACCTAATGGACGACACTGAGAAGGACTGTGATAGCAGTGGATTGATGCTTTAAACCAAAGCTCCTAAGCATACCGATATCCAGAGAGGATTTCAAAATCGTATCCCCCACCGTAATGCTTCTGACAATAGTGCTCGCCTGCCCATTTGGCGGATCATGTGTTTTTCGACTCGGATAACAGACTTCAAAGTCGAATAACCGTTTTGTCCACAAGGAAGTGCATTATTGTACCAGGTAGGATCGTGGGACCCTTTTTCGTGTGTTACAGCGTTGAACACCATCTACCCTTCATAAGAAGGCCAAAAGTAGATTCCGGAAAATTCGAGAAATGGAGAAATGGAGTTCACTGTCATTCCATAGTTTCTGTTCCTTAACATTGCAGGTTTCTATTGTGCCATTTGATCTCGGACTTAGGCCCCATTCGAGGAAAATGTTTAAGCGATTTGCACGGTAAATTTATCCTTTTGCCGGGTTCTTCCTGCTCTCAAGCATGGGATTCGCCCTACCATAAGCGAGGCGGGGCTGATTGAACCTTATCGATAGCAGGTTCCCCCCCCCCTCGAAAACTAATTCTTCTATCGGCCCTCTTCCCTCTTCACCTCCTTTCATCAATTGACCATCTCCACCATAGTTTGGAGCTATTGCTCAGAAGGAATCCCTTTGTCGACCAGGAAATACATACCGGAAAATCATTCGAAATGGGAAAAAAGAGTAAATTCTCTTTCGAACTGCATGTTCGAATTGTTTGCTGACATGTGTGCCAATCTAGGAGTTCTTTGCACATACGGCATTGATATCGATGCCGTTGCGGGATGGCTAGGTTCTTATGGTGGAGAAGATAGCACGAGCGACATCTCTCGCGGAATGTTTGCCGGAACAATAGGTGTTAGACGGCTACTGAAATTGTTCGAGAAGTACAACATGAAGACCACATGGTTTATCCCCGGTCATTCTCTAGAGACATTCCCGGAAGAATGCGCTATGGTGCGAGATGCTGGGCATGAAATGTTAGATCCCATTTGCGGTTCAGTCGTAGTCCTCTTAATTTTAACAGCTTGCAGTGGACTTCACGGCTACTCCCACGAAAACCCGGTAGACATGGACTGGGAACAACAGCGCGATGTTTTAGACAAATCGTACCGCCTGTTGACCGACTTTTGTGGAAAACCTCCAAGAGGGAACGTCGTTCCATGGTGGGAGTGCTCCGAAGAAGGCACCGAGCTGATGCTCAAATACGGGATTGAATACGATCACTCCATGTCGCATCACGATTGCCAACCCTATTACCTCCGCATGGGAGACAAATGGACGAAGATTGATTACTCAAAGAAAGCCGAAGAGTGGATGAAGCCACTTGAAAAGGGACAGGAGAGCGGTCTTGTTGAGATTCCGGGAAGTTGGTACATCGATGATCTGCCACCCATGGTACTCTACACATAATTCTGAGCGAGAAATAGTCGTGCTAACCAAATATCTACAGATGTTCATCAAGAATAACGCCAACTCCCACGGGTGGGTTAATCCTAGGGATATCGAAGACATCTGGCGTGATCACTTTGATTACTTCTACCGCGAGTATGATGAGTTCATCTTTCCGATTACAATTCATCCAGACGTGTCTGGTCGTCCGCATGTGTTGCTTATGCACGAGCGTTTAATTGAGCATATCAACAAACATGAAGGTGTGGAATGGGTCACCATGGAGTATATCTGTGATGACTTCAAGAAGAAGAACCCTTATCCAGCTGGGGCCCTGCTCCCGAGCCCTCCGGGGGAGATCTTGACTAAGAGCAAAGAGGAGGTGGAGAAGGAGATTGGGTATAAGGGGAAAGAGAAGGTTTAGGGGATTTATCGTTCATCTCATTTTTTCGTATAATATCTCAATTGTATACTCAGCTGTGATAGCAGGCTGCGCAAGTATAATAGATTCGCTCGGGGGTGATGGGTTAGGGTAATTCTATCGGCATTGGCATGGCTCTCTCAGTTTTAAACCAAACTTAAGGGGCAAACGACTCGCTTAAGCAATAGAAAATTAAGCGATTCTCTACGAGTATTTCTCCACGGGTAAACACTCAAAAGTCTAGGTCGGTTCTGAATATTTTGCTTGTATAATATAATAACTTTAGGCTTCTCATACGGATGCTTTGTTCTATTCCGGTTGAAGGGAGGTCCTCGCGACCGCCAAAAGATATCGAGTTCCCAGAACCGGTGAATCGATCCTAGAGGTGGAATAGGTTCATATCACCTCCCCCAATTCCTAGTAGCTTGAATTTACGTATACGGGTAGTGATCATAAAGCAAGTATCTTTATAATATGAAGGACAAGGAGATGCAGGTACAGTAGCTCGAGAGCTTTGCTCGATTGATCGTCTCTCTACTGATACCGGCACCAGCGGGATTACTCCTCGATAGCAAGATTTTCTTCAGCCTGAGCTGGGCACCCGCGGCGCATGCACTAGGCTGACTATTCTACCATTGAGACTGCCTAAGAGGAGTCGTCTCTGTTAACCTCCGGTCAATAGGCTACTTGTAAGTATGGTTGTAGGGGAATACCGGTAGTTATGCAATTGCAACATTAGAACTTGCACACAAATTAAATTATAGTGCTAATTAACAAAGAAACACCCCCAAATCTGAGGATGGTTGCACTGGTTGGAACGAGGGGGGGGGTTGGATCAAAATATGATCGGAGGACTTGGGATAAGCTTTTTCGAACGGGGGTGATTAGATAGAACCGCTTCTAGCAACACCGTAGACGATGATATATGAAGGCAGTTGGGAGCAACGAAACAAATAAGATGATAGGAAAAGGAAGCAAAATGTAGTAGAAGAAGAAGAAGCAAGTAAACTAGCACCGGGACTCCTCTTTCTCTGCTTCTGAGCAATAAATATTATACAGGTACTCACGCAGCCGGGTTGAAGGTGGAAATTCTTAAAAGTTCCTGCTACGGTGTTGTTGCCTACTAAGACATTAAACAACCCCTTCATTCCACCATTTTCAGAAGCTCCCAATTCAACCCCCTCCCCTTCTAACCCCCCGGGTTCAACTAATTACGGAAAGTCTTCTTTGCACCGAC
>QOVD01002462.1:0-22586 GCA_003521225.1 Tuber microsphaerosporum
CGTCCCCGGCAGTTCCCCTATTCCCTAATGTTGAAAGTCACCGGGGATCACTCACTTTTTCCCTATTATTTTTGTATTCTCTCGTTTTACGCATTAGCATATTTACTACCGTATTGTTTCCTTTATTTTTGGTGTTTTTCCTTGTCACTCGCTTTTCTCTGTCCTAACCCGGGTTGGATGGAACCGGAGGTGAATGCAACTTAGTGGCTATCGTAGATGCTGGGGTTGTAGCATCACAATGGTTGATTGTGTGAAAGACTTTCTTTATAGCAAGTTCTTGTGCACGGGAAGATATTAGGAATCATGGAGATGGATTTCGTGCTTCATTGTTATTCTCAGGTGATTCATATTCCGGATGTATTTTTCCACTTTCGGCAATCATGGGATATTGAGAGGGACTCTATCCAATAAGAGTGCATTCAGTCTAGTGGTTGGAATAGAATAACACGCTTCTTTTATTTTCCTTTACACAAGTCTCTACTTCTGTTTGGCACACGAAATTATTGAATGGCGCAAAAAACTTTACACCGAAGTCCCCCGCAGTATTCGACGCTAATTTGTCTAACATTGCATGTCCCGCCGTCCTTACCAATGACTACGGCTGGTCAAATGTAGGAGAGATATTATACAAAAAAACTTTTGCGAGTGGCAACGGGTACCTCGCCTAAGTTCTAAGGCCGGGTAACCTTAAGAAATAAATAAATAAATATCAATAAATAAAGATAGAATAAAAATAAAAATAATATTATACCAAACACCTCTCATTCGTAGGGCCTACTTTAGTAGTTGCGATATATTGAGAATTTTGTTACCACAATCTACTCTAAGCCTCTGGTACTCAACCTTCTTTGATACCGCACTCTAGTCTAGCGCTAGTATTGTTACCCTTTCAAAATATGGCACCACCCTTTGAGGCCGTTACACTACCCCCGGGCTCATCCTGAGCTTTTTGGTACAGCTCACTTGCCAATGGCATAGACCTGCTTAAGTTATCTAAACTCCCACCAAGTAAATGCTCTTTCTGCACCTCATCCCCACAGTCTTTGGGTGGGGCCCTATCGGGAATATTTTTCTCTCCACCCCAGTACACCATTTCTAGAGTATTCTTCTGTATATTGGGGAATACACGCAAAAAGAAACCTTTTCCATCGTGCGAAACAGCCTGCGCTGAGGAAATTTGACGACCACAGCAACCACATATCCACCAGAATCCTCTTGAGTGCAGAAAAGTGGCACTACTCCGATGTTGATCCCCATAACCCTTCTCCGTTAGGTGGTTTACACTGCGCGTCCTTCTTCGGCATTCTTGAGATTGTAGCTGCTCTGCTAGAGGTGTAAGGTTGCGACATCAATAAAGCAGACTGCGCAAGCTGTACCCCTCTCGTGTGGGTTTCTTTGAAGGGGCACGTGGGAGTGGTGAAAATACCACCCGGGCGGCAGGACGTCAAACCCAATGAGCCGGATACCGAGGGCAGAACACCGCTCTTGTGGGCTGCTGAGAAAGGTCATGAGGAAGTGGTGAAAATACTACTCGGACGGGATGACGTCAATCCCGAAAAACCAAACGAGCGGGGCCAAACACCCCTTCTGTTGGCTGCTGTCAATGGACATGAGGGGGTGGTGAAAATACTACTTGGGCGGGACGACGTCAACCCCAACAGACCAAGTAACAGCGACAAAACACCGCTCCAATAGGCTATTAAGGGGGGGCACAAGGGAGCGGTGAGAGCCCTGCTCGGACGGAGCGACATCTGCCCCGACAAGCCCTATGAGTTCGGCTGAACACTTTTCTGGGATGCTGCTGCGGACGGCGACGAGGGATTGGTGAAAATACTTCTCGGACGGGACGACGTCAACCCCGACAATCCAAACGAGTGGGGCCAAACACCGCTCTAGTGTGCTGCTTTGAATGGGCATGAGGGGGTTGTACAGATACTACTTGGACGGGGCGACGTCAACCCCTACAAATCAGACAGGTACGGCCGAACACCGCTCTGGTGTGCCTCCCATCGTGGCCACCCGGAAGTGATAGCCCTACTACAATCCCCAGAATGAGCCCGTGGAGGCATCATCCTCCTCACCGCTATCAATTACAAATACCCTATGCCCCCAACGACCGCAAAACTCCATAAAGATCCCGGTACTCACCATTACCTACCTCTTCCCATCCCCTTCCTACTTCCTACCACAGTTTAGAGCACCACCTTATGGTAACCACCACTTTCATTTCCTTCCAGAGTAAACCGGCCATGGAAACTAAGATTAAATATCTTTCCTTGGGCTACAGAAAATCATTTGCGATATGGACGCACAGATCTATGGCGTGCCCATCCAAACCTCTACGCCCATTTTCTTATATAGTCGACTTTGGTGCTCATTTGCGGACGAAACCCGGACTTGCTCCTGTAGAATATTGCAAGTCTGTTATCCAGCAGACCGAGTATGTAATCAGAGTGGCTAAGCTGTTCAAGAACCAGGAGAAATTTGATGATGGATCTGACACATCCTAGGACCCGTGCATCCTCCGATTGGCTAGATCGGACCCCATCGATCAAGATCGGGCCTAGCACAGCTAGTAAGAATCGTATCATGGTTCTAATCTCTTTCCCCTGCCATGAGCTGACCTCTTCATAGCTTCGCTTAAACGGTTGAAAGCCCGGGTATGGCGGGATTGACTTAAAACGGTCATTGAACCGGCCTAGAATTCTCGGCTGCCGCAGATATCCCACCAACCAATCCATCATCGTCTTAAGAATTCCTAGATGCAGGAGGTGAAGTTCGTCAGGTTGCCAGAGCCTGTACACATTGCATAAAGGAAATCTCCAAAAAGGATTTTCCTCCACCCGCAGACCAACGGACACTAAGTACTCTGCATCTTCGCTGTTTCCTCGTTCTAGCGCTTGCTGATAGGACTTTGGATCGAGGTCTCTAAACCCCCCAACTCTACTACTGCTACTTGGCTCGTGCCCCATCTCAGTCCGCGGAATCTCCCAAATTGGGCAAAGCCCGTTGATTATTCTTGCCAGAATGACATGTTCTTGGTAGTCAGCAATCCAGGCTGCTAGGATCGGATAGCATCGGCAGACCTGGCCATCAGCGCAATCCCACTCATACTCTGGGCCGGCTATATCCAGCTCTGCTATCGGCTTCAGAATACGCTCAATCGCTCCATGCCAAGACCTATGAATCTCGCCACCCTTCAGGTTCTTTTGAGGAATTGGTAACAGAGCAACTAGCACCCATGCGCGTTTAGAGCCCTGCCGTCGTATATTTTTGCTAATATTACCGATCGACATATAGACCGGCCAAGCAGCCTTGTCTCCGGAGAAATTTGTAAGGTGGGTTTTGTCGGAAGCGAAAAGGAGGGGCACCACTGTTCCACCTCTGGGCACTAAGTCTTGGGTCTCCTACCACTAGTCTGCGGTATGAATCTCATTATATACTCTTCGGCCGGTACTATCGAAGATGCGCTCGGGACCGAAGACCATCTGGTTTGCGAAAGGTAAATGGCCAAGAAGTTGACGGATGCAGTGCAGGATGTTGCGAGAGTACAATGTTCCGGACCCACATGGGAAGGTGGACCAGCTTCGGGGCCCAAAACTGTGTTTTACGTGCTCAAACAAAGACCACAGTTCATCTGCAGTCTGGAACGATGTGCACCTGTCATTATCCAGTCCACGCTGTAAATACTCATCGATCAATCCTTTAGTTAAGCCCGACCACAGCATTCACCATCCAAGCTCAAATTATTTTGCACTTCGAAATGGGTGCCATGGGTTCCAGTCCGTGTATAGGTATCTGCGGTAAATTCCACCTGCAGTGCCATAGGATCTACCAGCTTCACACGGGTGATACTGCGTTTTACTGGGGTCAGGAAAACAGGTTAGGTCTGGGTCCTCCGGTTCTGGGCTTCTCGGTTCCTGAGCACTATCTGAGTCTCTGGTTTCGTGATCTGTGGGTGGCTGCTATCCAGTGACTTCTCAATAATGTTAGTTTGGGCTGAGGGAGTACTTGATCTAGATTAAAACTCACGGTCCACCCTAGGATTGTCATCTCCGGGATGCCGATTGCTAGCACCCTTCTCTATTTCGCTCAGCGGACTGCTTGGGTACGGCCTCTGTTTCTGCATTGTCCGTGTCTGCCTTTTCGGGCACTTGTTACGGTGAATTGATAGGCCCTTACGTGTCTTGAAGCGCCTTCCGCAGTCTGGGCAGGTGGGATTCGACGTCATGGCGTTGGAATAATGCTGCCACCGTGATGGGATTGATGTGATAGGAGCACAAAGAGTACAGTGTTTGTACAAGTGATATATTTGTTGTATAGGACAGGGGCTGTTGTGCTGGTTAATTATAGCTGACTTGTAACAAAACATCTCTCCTGGTCCTTTGTACTACTAGTACGAGTACAGTACGCACAAAGTGTGCTGCCGGGATGTGTCAAGGCAGACCTACCCTAGGTGCTCGGTAGTGCACCAGACACAGATCTTGCTGTACGGACCCTGCCGTACAGACTCTGCGACAGCCCACCCTGTCAGTAATACAGTACTTGAATATCAGCCTTTGTTCAAGTGTACTCAGCGTACTGTTCGCATTGAAAACAGATGTTCATCTTGAAAACTATAGCTCATCTTGATAACAGATGTTTGTTCAAGTACGCGAAACGCACAGTTCCCTGGATGGGTGAGACTTGAAAGCTCGGTATCATGAACTCTGAATCTTAAAAGAGTGCCTGGAAGGGATATATAGAGAGCGGTTTTCGCCTCCCAGCCAGAAGATTATACACCAGTAAGTCTCCAGTACACAATAGATCATATTAGAACACAAACCCTATTCAACACGCCAATACCTGAACCCTTCATTTCAGCCCTACGCCCTATTGCAACCCTGCTTTGAGTTACGGTCTTTCCTAATCGAACTCTTTCCTCCAGCCTTGCCCTAGACCGCAAATATCAGAACCGTTATCAGATACACATAGGTACTATACAGTCACCAAATAGGTATACAAATACCAAGCTTCCAGACTCCAAACTTCCATCCTTACCATCTTCAGACCATCTAACATTCTCAACACATAGAACAACCCACTTGGCGGACCTAGTAACCCTGCCCACTAAGACTCTCCAACCATTATAGATATATAATTGGGTAAGCAAAACTCTTACTATTTGCTACCACCGTGGTTACTAACTTAATATTGTGGGGTAGAATACAGATATTCTGAGAATGGCGCCCTCAGCAGATAGTATTTGCGTGAAACATGGTTTTCCTAGTACAGGCGACAGGGACTATAAAACATGGGTTTCGAACTTCAAAAGGACCTGGCTTCGTCAGCAGCATCCGGACCTCGTCTCTTGACCAGTGGCTCTTGCAGCTGAGGTGAAGACTGTGGATTGGGAGTCTGGGCTCCTTCGAATGTATACCGACTTCCCAACTCAATGGGCTCTAGCAAACTTTGTAAATCCGGTGGATCGTCGGGCGTGCGCTACACAATTCATGATTCAGTAGGCGAAGAAGGTCCACGATGATATGAAAAAAGAAAGAGAGGCTGCTGAAGCCGCCCAAGCCGCTGCCGCCCAAGCCATTGTCAAACGCACCAAACGTCGTGCCTTGCCCGCGACTACCGCAACCCCAGCAACCCCTGCAACCCCTGCAACCCCTGCAACCCCCGCAACTGCCACTGCCCCCACAACTACCAGGACCCCCAGGACCCCCAAGTCCACCAGAAACCCCAGGGCTGCCAGGGGCCCCTTGACTATCAGGAGCCCCAGGGCTTCCAGGACCCCCCCGGCTACCATGAATCCCCCAGCTCTTAGGAGCCCCTTGGCTACCAGCAGCTCCTCGGCTACCAGGAGAGCATTGACTACCCGGAAGTGGGCAAGGAATGATGAAGCCTAGGTTCCTGGGAGACTACCTACAAAGCGGCTGAGACAAGTGGAGCTACCAGAGTTGCGGTTCACCTCTTTCAGCGTCTCCTTCCGCGGTACTGGCAGTACCCGAACTCACTCTACGACCTATTCTAGCGTCAACAAGTTCCTCCACCTTGTCCGTTGGGCTCGCGGAAGAGCTCCACAACTTAGCGCAAAGTCCACACTACTCAAGACGAATATCACCCTACAGAATGAAGAGTACCTGGACTCCTTTGTCGGCGTGGAGCAGGGTGGTAGGGTAGAACTGGGTATCTCGGACCAAGGATCATGGAACGCGGCATTGATGATGGCCCAAGGGAATCGCACTAACAAGGGCTCCTATGCTGGTATTCTCGTGGTGGCTATAGATGCAGGAACCGATACCAATCATGGGGCCAAGGAAGAGATTTGGCCGGACTATACCGGTGAAGAGGGGAATGAGCAGGAACCGAGAAGGATCAATCTCCCTGAGAACCCGGGAGACGGTGGGGAAGGGCCTTCTCAGCCTTCAAGGAAAGGCAAACAGAGGGCGACAGATACTGGGAACAATGATGGGGATGGGGGCTCCGACCGAGATGGTAATGATGATGATGATGTTGATGATGATAATGATGATAATAATAATAATAATAATAATAATAATAATAATAATGGTGATAATGATAATGGTAATGGTGGTAATGATGGTAATGATGACTTGTATAGACCCCCAAGTAAGTGATAGTCCAATGTATTGTCAAACTTTGAGAGTCTAATTTATTTTTCCATAATTCGCAGATTTAGTTTGCCCGCCAATACTGCCTTCCCTCCTTAACAGCCTGATCCAGAACGGACCACATAATTCGAACCCGCGACATGTTAGGGAAAACCAGGCCTTGGAAGCTGATGAGGATGCAACGGCTGCTGCAACCGCAGACTCTACTACCACTAGCGATGGCGCTCTTCTTGGACTCTGCGGTGACCAACTCAACAAAGATTTTGAGCATCAATGCTTCGAAGATACTGTGAGAATGTTGGGAGCAGAACTCCTTACCCCAGTTGAAGGCGATATTGGGCCCCGCATGCTCAGAATCCCGGGAATCCCTAGTGAAAGGTTCCTCCCCCATCAAGTTTGGGGTGGCTGGTTTATTGTGGAGCTTATCCTCGCGGACCGTCGCCCTGTGGCCCTAATCGCTGATGATATAGGATTGGGCAAGACACATTGCGCACTTGCCACACTACTCTACCTTAAGTACATCGTTGATGAGGCTGCGGCAGGTAGACCTTTGGCATGCTTGGGGGGAAAATCGGTGGTGGAATTGGAAGAGGTTCTGTGGATCTTTGGCGATGATATTGAGGTGTACAGACGACCCTCTATCATCATAGCCCCGGCCAACCTTGTACCTTCCTGGGAACGCACAGTCCAGAGCTTGATTCCACAAACTCGGCTCAACCTGATCAACCTCTATACGCAACGCCGGCTTACTCATCCCGACCTCAATTACAGTTCTGACAATCCCGAGCGCGGTAAAGCCATCCATCTGATTTCCTATAGCGCCTACAGATCCCGCTATAACAATTCCGAGGGCTTGGAGGGCTGCAGTTGGGGGGTTGGGATCTTCGATGAATCCCATACAGCGAAATCCCGAGCAACACAAACCTTCGACTCCTTAATTAAAATTGATGTCCCCTGCCGGATCCAGCTTCTGGGAACCCCAATGCACCATATGGTGGGTGATTGGGTTGTTCAGACTGAGTGGCTGTTCGCCCTGGTTACTGATGAGGATGAACTCGATAGCCACGGTCCGAGTCCACTTGAGTCCATAGTTGCTGAGGTGAAGCGCGACAATATAACATTGGAGGAGACCTATGACCATATCAAAGATATTGTATGGCCTTGGACCATCCGACGCAGTGGGGAAACTAAGGATGCAAACGGGGACCCCCTGGTCCGCATCCCCGAGCTTGTCTAGCATGACGTAAGCCTGCAATACACTGATGATGAGGTAACAGCAATGGATGGTTTGATTGAGTATGCCAATGGCGGCAAGTGGAATGCCATCCAGACCGTGCTACACGAGTGGCGTCTTGCATGCCTCACCCTGGACCTTCCAGACAACGAAGTGAGCTCGGATGACTCTGAGTCTATGGATGGAGGAGTGCCCTATCGTCAAAACTGGGATAGCAATAACTTCCGTGGCGGGCCTGTATTTAGATGGCTTTCGGATGTTTTCGTTCCGCAGTTGTGTGGCACACCTGAAGGAGGGGCACCGAATAAGGTGGTGATTTTTGCCCCATTGCCAGGCCAAGCATCCTATGTCAATTGGTTCCTCTGAACCTTTCATGCCTGTATTCACCCTATCTTGTATCACTCTGGGGTTGCGTCGAGAGACCGCGATAGGCTACTACAAGAGTTCGCTTCAGTTGATAGACCGGCGGCGCTGATCCTGACTCCAGCCCTCGGTGGCACCGCGCTGAACCTAGTTGCAGCGAACCATGTCATCATCATGCAAAAGTTCTGGAACTTGAACGAGCAACGTCAAGCAGTTGCTCAGATTCACCGTATCGGCCAAATGCGGACCCCAAAGGCATGGATCTTGCATTGTGAGAGAGGGGTAGATGATAGGGCTGAAGAACATCACCAAAGCCGTGGAAAGTTTGAGGCGCGGATCATGCACGGATTGATTGGGGAGAGATTCTCCTATATGTAGTTGATGGATGCTAGGGCAACCAGGATCTGTAAGCTTGAGCAGGCACAGTCTGCTACACAAGCTCGTGCTGCTCTCCCTGGTCCTTCTGACATTCACGGTGGTGATGGCGGTGATGATTGTGATGATGATAGTGATGATGGTGCTCCCGGCCTTTCTGGAACCCAGGCTTTCTGGTATACTTGATCTGAATCATCTATTTTCCAGCCAAAGACTCATTTCTCTGGTATGCGCTAGTTTCTTTTGTTTGCTTCTCGCTTTTCTACTTGGGTTTTGAGTATTTCTTTTCTGTCTACGGCACGCTATAGACAGTAACACTATAGACCGTAGTTTCCTTTTGTTTCTCCTTATGTTTTGGGGTCAGGGTTTGAAGGCTCTTGTCGTCTGGCTTCAATCCGCCGGAGCATCTTGGTTTGTTTCATTTCGTCGTTTTTCTTTAGTTTTCTGCTGGGTCAGCATTTATTTTCGGTCTGCGGCATAGGCGGTGGTTTGTTTCTTTTGTCTTGGGTCTGCATCTCAGAGCATTAGATTTAGAGTTAACGAGGTCAGTATCCGCATAGCGGTAGAATATATTTTTTTTTTACATTTATCTTTGGGTTTGCATTTTATCGGTCTCGAGGGTCACGGGTTTGCATTCGATTTGATGTTAATGGCGGTCTTATTAGCTTCGCGAGATTCCTATCTTTCTCTTCTTTTCGACTGTGGTATCTGTAGCTACAACAAAGATTTAATTCCACATCAGCGGACTTAGCTTGAAGTTAACTGTGAGAATTAGCCAAGCACAAGACACCTTGCACAGAGAAGCTATTTCATGCTGCTTGAGGCGCTAGGTGACACAGACCCGTGTCACGGACCGGGTTTTTTGTGCTCTAGCGAACTCAGCGCACTTTTCCACCATAAGATCGCTCTTGAGCGAAATCGATCTTGAGACGTCCATCGGAAAGGTCCTACCACAGTACTATCTACATGTCGCGTGTTTGTTTGAGGAGACAAAGGCACCCAAATACCTTGTCAAGTTCTGTCACCCACGGACCTCACAATCTGCCTATATCTTCCATCCCATACCTCGCACTTTGCACTTCACTCTTCACATCATATATCTATCCAGACAACCAAAGGCATGCCGCGTGCAGGAGAGAATTCCCAGACCAATCAAACCCACACTCGAGCTCCTCGCTCTTCTGGTACTCAGCGTGTTGGCAGACGACAGGAACGGACCAGGCGTGCCAATTCACCCGGGCATCCTCTCGTCATTCCGAACCCGAGCATCCCCCTCGTCATTCTGAACCCGAGCATTCCCCTCGTCGTTCAGATGGCCAATCTAACAATGAAGAGGACAAAGACTATGCTGCATTCTCTACCGGTAAAGTACCCAATGTAGTTTGGGAGGCTTCTCTCTACTGAACTTTACGCTGCCGAAATAGAGCAGCAACACGCACAGGTTATACACAGTCTACCTGAACCTTTGAGCGTGTTATTGGATGTAGACCTCTCCTCTGAGTCCGATGTCGTGGAAACAGGCCCTCGCAAGCGGACTTAAATAAACTTTGAGGTCGCTGCAAACAGCCATGGGAGACGACTTGTTAGGAGACATTCACCAACTGAGAACCGGCTGTCTACAGGCTCAGGGCAGCAATTTGGAACGCGGAACGACCTCCACAAGAGGCTGCGGACTGAGCTGGCTTGGCAACAACCCCGCTCTCTCGAAGATATATCCTCAACATCGGAACTACAGACTCTATCAGACTCCACAAGTGCCACATCGGAGGGCAAGCTACCGCGCAAGTTCTGGAAACGAGAGTTTATCTCCCCTGAGAATATTCTTGTTTACGATGCTGCGAAACTTTATTTACAAGCAGAAGTCTATACAGGCCAACCTTGGCCTTCGGCGGCTGTAATGGAGAACATGATCGAGACGGCTTGGGGAATAGCATTGGATCAAAGAAAGCGGGAAAAAGAAGAATACTACAGCTCAGGGGATCAGCGGCCCATAGAACAGGCACTATCGCTTCTTCCTGATGCAATCTCATTAGAGATAGTAAGTCCCCTAACCGAACCAAGAATGAGAATTACAATTCAGTGGCTAAAAGTTGTGTAAGCTGAAACGCCGTGTATCGGCTTGTCGTGGGTATCTAGTTTCAGAAGAACAGAAAATGGTGGTGGAGTGGTATAAGTTGCCGATCGCGGACCCATTTGAGTGCAGAAGGCTGGTGAAAAGCCTTCTCAAGGATGATTCGTTTCTTAGCCAGACACTAGATCTCGGAGATGGTCCTCGGACCAGCTGGTTTACTGTAGAGGAGATTTTAAAACTGGTGTGTGCCTACTTTTTCGCCAACGAGCGCAGTTTGGGCTGCAAGCCGGATATGCAGAAGTACTTCAGCCCTCTGCGTTGGCCCACAGTTCTCGTCGTATGCACTGCTATTCGCTGCTCCTTAATAGACTACGAAGATACAGGGCATAAGTCCTTAATGGTGGGGAATTTCTCACAGGCAGTGTTTGGTGGGTAGTAAGTCATCTCTTAGGGTAAACAAGGCAGCTAATAGGTTAACAGACTACTATACGAGGTACTATCAAACATATCAAAAGATGGGCCCACGGACTGCCACCCCCCTGGAAATCCGCACCTCTGGTCAATTATGCCAACTCAATCAGGGGTTAGATGGCCGATGCGCGGAAGAACGCGACAATCCGTAAGATAGACAGGGGAGTGCAAAAGATCCCGTCACAGCACGAGGCAGAACGAATCGAGACTGCTGGGTACGAGGATGAGATGGGGGATGACGTGCGTGACCTCATTGAGAGCGACGACAATACCTAGCCATGGTTTGCAGACCCTGTCGGGTAGTCCAGAGGTGAATGGCGGTTGGGAGCGGAATGGTGGTCCGGAGGAGAATGGTGGTCCGAAGGGGAACTGCGAGCGCGGCCGAATTGAAGCCAGACACTTTGCGAGTTGCAATCCCGAGTGTTCGGCTTCAATTCGGCCACGCCAGTACTTTGTGGATCAATGGCTTCTTTTTTTCACTATAATTAATATGTTTGTTGCTTGGTGTTGATGGTGAACATAACGAAATAGAGTAAACTTTTTGTATTAGATCCACCGGGGGGGATTTTCGTTAGTAATGAGTATTTGTTTATATAGGTTATATATCTAGAGAACAGTAGGGTGTGCTAATGCAATCACTGGGTTAAGTACGACGCGTATATTGTGCAACAGAATTGTCATCGCGGAACCCAGGGAACCCAGAAGGCCTCAGAGTCAAGGCTGCGCGAAACTAGTGAAAACAGGGTGGACGGAACGCGGACCAGGAAAGAGCTGGTCCGTGGTTAGACAACTACGGAAGAATCAGTAGAGGGCAGAGGCAGAACCGGGATAATCAGGATCGTGGCGAGGAAAATCGGGAGGCAAACCGCATGTAAACAGGATGGATAGGAGATCGTGAGCAAGAACCAGGGGTGACACGAAAAGCGCAGAGAAGGGTCTGAGGAACACGGGGAGGAGAAGCGAAAGGATCAGGTGACATGGGGGAGGGGAAGCAGGGAACAGAAGGTGATAGAAATCAAAAATGGGTGAATTGGGGGACGAGGGTGATAGACCTAGATGGCTCTGGGCTGGGGCAGGCAGAGGTCGAGGAGCAGAAGGAGTATGTGAGGGAGGTGCAAGATAGAATAGAGGAGTCAAAGCAAGGATGTGAGAGAGCCATGACGAGGGAAGGGTGGACCAGAGATCGCCAGGACGAGGGAAGGGTGGACCAGAGATCGCCGGGATGAGGGAAGGGTGGACCAGAGATCGCTGGGATGAGGGAAGTGTGGACAAGGACCGCGGACCGAGGGTACGAGTAAAACGGCTGGACCTCGGTGCTGGGTGGTGGACCAAGAGGTTCAAGGGAATCAGGGGTAGCCAGGTGACTTCAGGACCGGCAAAAACATTTTACTGATGCATTCCCAAGTTTCCCAAAAAGAACACCATCATGATATGGGGCGGGATTCTTGGAGGACAGAAGGCACCATTGGTCCTTTGGGATAAAGAAAATTGGGGTACAATAACTGCTCGTAGTTATTGTACCAATGTCCTAACTCCTGTCCTCTGGCCCTATTGGTATTGGGAGAGCCAAAGGCATGGGCATTGTCTTTAGGTTATGGAAGATGGAGCCTCTGCACATCATGCTCGGTACACCCAGGCCACTCGGCAAATGTATGAGATGCCAACTATACAGTGGCCTCCCTCCTCCCCCGACCTCAACCCCATCAAAAATGTTTGGTGTCTCTTAAAGGAGAAGTTAAACAACTATTCCCCCCGGCCTAACGGAAAAGCCGAAATGGCTACCGCAATGTGGCATGAGTGGGATATGATATCAGAGGAGGATCTACTTGGCTTTGTGGATTCTATGCCACAGTGAATTGAGGCCATTATTCGGGCACAGGGAGGACATGCGCGTTAATGATTGGGACTTTCTTTTTTTTTTCCTATATTTTTACTTTGCTTTTCAGTTTTCTTTTAATTCTATAATGTTTAATATATCTATCTACATTGTTTTCATTTACAAAAAGATGTTTGCCGTTAGAATTCCCAATAAAAACCCCCTGTATCCCTTCTTCTCAACCCCTGCTCAACCCTGGCTCAACCCCTGTCTAAACCTTGCTTCTACCCCCTGTTTTACCCCTAATGTTCAGGTACTTATTGCCTGGTACTTGTACTAGGGTATGGTCATAAAGGGCGGAACGCTGATGGTGGCGAGACAGGGATCACAGGCGCTGATAAAGGTGGGTGGGTGGAACAGAGGGAGGGTTGCAGGACATCTAGAACCAGGATTGTTGTACCGAGTGATCGGCCATGATGGCGAGGTTTTGAACAAATTGGATGTTTGCACAAGATACTTTGACCCTATTCTTTACGAGTATGAATATTTTAAGTGAAAGTAATAAACGAAAAAGTGAGGGTATGAGGGTATGATAATGAAGAGAGATATCAGGAGGGCTGATAAGTGAACTACAGACTCGAAACTAGAGATAAACAAATGTTAAACGATTATAAACTAAGAGGAAAAAATAACAGAAACAAGAATAAGGAAACATTGGAATACCAAGTGAGTGATGATGTTAACCACGGACTTAGAACTAGAAATAAACAAATAGAATAAAGAAATGTAAACTAAGGGGAAAAGTGATGGAAAAAAGAATAAATAGTAAAAAATGGTAAATGAGAGGAGGCAAGGAGTCCTGGGAATTATAGTCTGTAACTGTACTACGAGGAGGTATGACCTCCATGATTAAGTAGCAATTCGTTCACCCGTTCAGGGATTGAGGAAGTTAAATTGAGTATCTCATCAGGTGTATTTCTATTCCATTGCTCACAAATAGCGGTGTAAAGAGCAGCGACAGTTGTGGGTCGGGGATGCTGATTTTGGATACGGCGCTTTAATAACTGCCATATATCCTCGATCGGACTCATATCGGGTGAACTGGGTGGCCATGGAAAAATATAAGGCCCAATTCCCAGTTCTTGAAGCACTTGGGCTGCATGCTTGGAACGGTGAGCTGGAGCACCATCCTGCTGGAAGAAGATATAGCCAGAGTTTGACTGGCTGACTTCGTGGAGGGAGGTATACCATGGATGAAGGTGTGGTCGAATAATCCTATCAATATAAGTTGAACCGTTAATCTTTCCCCAATTACCAGTGTCCCAGATAACAAGTGGTCCCTTCTGATTGCGGTAAATAGCTGCCCAAACCATGATAGTTGTCAGAGGAGGAACTTTTGGCACCAAACATTTCTCCAAATACTCTTCTCCTGGCTGGCAAGTAACACAAACCGTCCCAGGCATATTGCCAACCGAAAAGGCACACTCATCCGACCAAATTACATCCTGCCAATCACCTACTGCCCAGTCTGAGTATTTTTCTCCCCAAGCTTGGCGCTTACTCTTTGTTGCTAGTGAAAGAAATGGTTTCACACGAGCAACACGATGGTAATATTCTTGACTGGCAAAGATGCGCTTCAAGGCTCGTGACCCAATAGTGATTCCAGCCAGGTCAGCAACTTGTGTAAGTGGAAGGCGGCGGTTGTGGGCATTAGTAGTAGCGGTATTGATGAATTGATTTTAGGCTGCAGGCAAAATTGTAAGAGGATGACCTCTGCGGTGAGTGAGATTGCTAGGTATATTGCTGCGCTGAATAATAAGATAGAGGGTACTGCGAGGCACTTGGAAGGTTTCATTCAATTGAGTGTAACTCCAGCCAGCATACGTGCGGAGAGCCCGAACCATGCAATGGGTTTCAATGGAGGAATAGGTGGAGGGCGAGAACTCAGAGTCAAATGAATTCAGAGGGGACTGCGATAGTGGGACCTCCTCTTGGCCTGGCATTGGGGCTTGTGGGAGGGCATGGGTGACCGTACTGCTTTCAGCTTCTTCGGATAATGTAGACTCTGAGTCTGTTATTTCACTAAGTCTACTATGATACAGAGTGTCCGAATAAAAAGCAATTATGATTTCAGACCGTGTCCTAATACTAGGGAAACAATTACTAACCTGTTCTCGCCCGATGAACTCTCTTCTACCATTTCCTCGCAATTATTAAGTGCCTAATTGCTGCGATAGCCCGGACCAACCACCCTATGCCATTCAATATAGTCACTAAATGACATAAACTAAGTGTGATCACTTGAGGTCCCAGAAGTGGAAGGGGACTCAGGCATGCCCTGTGGAGCAGTAGCACTTGCACTCAGGGGAATGCTAGGAGGAGTGGAGACCTCAGGTTCAGAGCCGGAAGTGGACTTGGGTTCGGTATTGGAGCTGAGGCCAGGATTATCATAACCCGGGAGAGAGTAAGGACGGCCAGCTTCAGTCATGACTAGGAACTTAGACTCCGAGTGGATTTTCTGATAGAAAAGATTGACCAAAAACCCACATGAGCAGTAGTGGAAATTGGTTGCTCGATAGCTTTCTGCTAAGCGATGATTAGGGGTATTTATCTTGTCGTATTCAACTATTCCAAAGAGTCTGATTAATCCTGTTTCCTAAATCTTGTCGCCCAACTACCTCTGAAAAGACTGATCGTCAGTTCTCAGATCATAATTTATCATTTTCCACGCCACTTACTCGCATTATCATCATAGCATATATATCTTAGTATTAAGGTACCTTCATTCTACTGATCCTGTTTCCTGATGTCGGCCAAAACAAGGATTTTTCCACTGATGCAACCTGTCTCCTAACTACCCCGCATAACCTTGCCAATCTTTTTTCCCGCCCTTTATGACCATACCCGAGTACATGGAAAGGGTAGATACCCCAGCCCAGTTAAGAAAACCTTAAAATAGAAAAAAAAGAATTTTCGCACAAGACAGGGATCATGTTTCTGGCGATCGACCCCTGGGTTTTGGAAATGGGGCTCTGCGGGGAATATTTGTGAAACCCCTAGTTAGCCGAGACGTCCACCCCCTCCTGGGTGGAGCCGCCTATTTCGCCAGACTTTCTTTTGACCTCTTAGTGCGAAAACGAGTTTTCCCCAGCTTATGCCGTATTAGGTAGATTTAGCTAGGTCGGTGCATTAGTCGCTAGGCTAGGAAACACTCTGTAAAGAGTTGAGTGAAGATATAGGTACCAGACTTTTCCTTCTCGCCGGGGCGGGTGCCGTATACTTGCCGAGTCGCAAAGTCTTCGCCCACGATAAACTTCCTTAACCTGGTAACAACGAACCACTGCAACCTACTTCTAGCGACCATAGATCAATGACAAAATACTGGCTAGTACTTAGATTTTACTTTCTCCATTAAACCTAACGCTCATATTTTTCCAGGTTCCCAGAGTCGTGTAGTGTAGGGTAGTAGTTGAGGTTGAGGTACCGTGGCTGTAGTCGCGACGAAACTGGGCGGGCGGGGTCTTTTTTTTTTTTTTATATGGTTCCGGAAGGCTAGACTCTACCCCAGTTTTCAAACAAAAAGTGTGACGGCTTGGCTGCAACGCCAAGTGTAACACCATAGAACCATTTTACCCAATTACCTAAATTATCCAACCTATACATATAAATTTGCAAAATACAATATGTATGGTATAATATCATATATAAAAATATGTTGATAAAATATAATATCTAATTACTTTTAGTAATTATTATTGAATTTAATTACTCTACATGAACTTCTGACTCTGCAATTCGTCTATGTGATGAGTATCTAGTATATACATGCCTTTTGAAGTCCTCAGAGCCATATACAATGTGGTTATGATATGCTTCCATCATCCGTAAAGTTCGCTGATAGTATTTCCAAATAAGCTGGTTGGAAATTTGTGCCAAAGCTTGTGATACTGTTTGAACCAATGAAGGATATGAGTATTCACAATGTGCTCTAGTATAGACTTTTGCACGACCCCAAAAGTACTCGATAAAGTTCAGTTCACAATGGAATACAGGATAGAATATTACCTGATGTCCTGTTGCTTCTAAGGTTTCCTGTAGTTCACACTTTTGAGCTTGAAAGTCCGGTTGAGAGGAAAGAAGTGCTCTAGCACAACACTGTGCATTTGTCGCATGCTTGCAGGCTGGATTTGGCTTTCTTTCTCCAGGCTTACTTCCAGGAATAGAACACTGAGTAAGAAGCTTTCCACCAGTAGGCCAGAGATCACGTTCTTGGATATCAATTCGTAACCCTTTCAAACGACTGTCAGGTAGCATCATTTACTACTGGCGAATTGTATTTGGATCATCTGGATGAGTATAGTATCCATTTCTCATAGGCAACGTATTTTTTCCACCAGGAGTAAGGTTCATATTGCCGACGAGGAGGACATCTGATGCATACTTTTGGTGAATTTTGGCATTATCAAATGCCCACAATGCTGGACATCCGGGAAATGCAGCTTCAAATGCAGGGATTGCCTTCTCTTGCAGCTGCTGTAACAATAGCTCACCTCTCCACCAAATGTTACCTCCACACTTCAAAACTTCACAAACACTTCCACCACCCAGCCGGCCTATTGGAGTAAGAAAGTCTGAGACATGAAGGCCTTCCTCAGCAAAAAAATACCTTGCGTCAGATGCGTCGGCGTTGCGTCCTGACGCAAGCGACGTAGCTATTGCGTTCCCTGCGTCAGGTGCGCCCTGACTTTCGTTGCAACGCACGCAAGCGCCCAGTGGTTCTTTGGTCACCACGCAACGCTCTCTCTCTCCTGACGCGACGTCACGTCGTACTGACGCCCTGTCACAACCTTAGCTCCGATTCTATTCCCTTCCCTCTCATGACGCCGCCGGCTCCACATTGCGTCTTCCATGCGCCCTGACGTATTTTCTCATGTCATCTCCAAAGTCAGCCCGCACCCCAGTTCTGAATCTCACGTGTACAGAGTAAACTAGCTAGTGGCCTGAGTATAATCATGATAGTTTCTTACTCTTTATGTTCTAGACAATTGCTTCTATATACATATACAGCTTGACGATGTGCTTGACGGCGTTTTTCGTCGCGGCAACGCCGCGCGACTACTAGGACACGCAGAGCCCTATCCTCCCCGTTTCCCGATTCCTCAATATATCTCGTTGAATGTTCTCAAATCAATCCGGCTATTAACCAGCCAGCGCCGTTCCCCCTCGGGGATCAGGTGCGCCTACCCGAGGATTGCTCCTACGTCAGCTATCCTAAACTCTCGCGCATTCTCTCTCATCTGTACTGTAACAAGGCCATGTATGTCCGAGAGGAATCCTGAGTTGACTGCACTCAACATACGAACAGCCGCGACCCGACGCACAGCATTCCCACGGGTGTAGTCCCTGATTTTGACGAGCGCCACGAACTTTGCCGGCAGACGGCCCGTCAGCGCACCATACATATCTTCAGTACCAGCCTGGACCCAAACCCTATCATTGCGACTCCCCTGGTTCCTGAAGTGTAGGGCTCCCGTGTATCACGCAAGGTGGATGTCGTAAACGTCGCTCTCCTGGAATACTAGAACCGGGATTTCGAGTTGCGTTAGTAGTTCAACCGGGAGTGATCGAAGCACTGCATGATCTTCAGGAAGCCGGCCCTCTGTAGGCAGGTTATGCCGGCTATAGCGGATTAATTCGCGACATATAATCTCGAGGGAGACTCCCGACACCTCACTAAAATCTAAGACGTTGGACACGTCGTCTCGATGTCCTTTCAGGATCCTCCTATGGACGACCGGCGTTGTTATGGCACCTGTTGTACTCTCTAAATGTTGCAAGACATCCGCAGAGAGATCGGCGCCACGGCGTCGAAGAGATTCGAGGTTCAATAACCTTATTCGGATGCCGTGCTGACGATTGTAGCTGTGCACAATTTGGCGTGTGGCATTATTTTTATTCGATCGTCACCATCCATCCTTGATTTGTTCCTTGTGCGCTAGCTCTCCAAACTCCGTGGAATACATCGGTATATTGCCAAACTGGCGTATATGATCACTAAAATGACGTAGTAGATGTATCTTGATAAAGTTGAAATGCGATTCGCTATGGATCAAGTCTATACGCCGGGAGTCCTCTTCTTCGCGATCATCGTCACGGATCCGGCGCCGTTTAGAGGGGGCCACAGGCTGGCTCATCTGCGTTCTTTGATGTCATATCTCCCTCTGTTGCTCGTCAACCTTGGCCAGTGTACGCTTAGTTACTTGAAACTCCAAAAGATACCTTTCATCTTGTGAAATCGGTCGAGATAATCATCCATATAAGCTATGGTGTCAGACGTGTGGCTTCGGTATTGTGCCATCATACTGAAGTCGACGAGCGCTCTGACGCATCCGAGATCACGTTTGAAAGGTATCACTTGTGAACTTTGTGGCTGGCGCAGTGCTACTGCGAGAACTCCCAAAATACAACGCCCCAGATTCCTCATCTCCTTCCCTTGCCACTGCGCAACCTCGCGGTAGGCTTTTTTGGGTACCAAAAATCCAGGGTACGTGGTAATGTCTTCCAAACGTCGTGAAAAGCCTGAAGTCGGCCGTCTTTCTTGAGAAATCCTTGGATCCAGTCCATCATGTCCTTAAATAATCCGAGATAAACCGTATGGAGCATGTCTGGGACGTGCAAGTCAGGCACGGAGACCCGGTGAAGCCCATGAAAAACGTTTTGGACCAAATTGATGCCAAGGCCGCGGAACTTGATGTGGGCGCCGTCTGACTTCGAGCCTGGGAACCGGATTTCATACCCATATCGCTCGTATCTTGCGTAATCTCTCGCTCGATAATTCTTGATGTTGGTACCTAATTCCCCAGCAGGCACCTCACATGTAGGACAGGCGTTGGATTTTAACCCCTGCAGTGTCACGTTTTCCATATGGTCGGCAACCCATGAAGCCAAGATTGGGAAGCACCTCCGAACCTTCCCGTCGGCGCAGTCAATTGGGACGCCATCAAGCGCCGCGTGCTGCAGGGGCGCAAAAATTAATTCAAATACGTCTTGCAGTGTGTCGGCGTTCACTTGTCTCTGGTATTGATCAGCTTTGGTGGACTTTGAGAGTTTGGGGGGGACAGGCAATAGTGTGAGAAGCAGAACAGCCATTGATCCAGGGCTGTTGCGCCTGGCCGACGGAAGATTTCCGAGCGTAATATAGACAGGCCACGCTTTGTTGTCACTGGAGAAGTTGCTGAGATGGGTCTGATCGGACGTCCCAATAATGGGAACTACAGTCGCACCAGGTGGAAGTGTCTTCTATAACTAGTCAGCTAAGGTTACCGTAAAGGAGTGTGGGGCGCTGTACTTGAACGTCCCACCACCAGTCCGCTGTGTGCATTTCCGCATAGATCCTTTAACCATTAGGATCGAATTCACGCCGCGGGGCGTAGACAAAATCATCTCGGTATGTGATCTGGCGAAGGAGATATCTGATACAATCTAGGACGTTAGGATAGAAGAATGGCAGAGTCCTTTTGCTATCCTAAACCTGTCCTTCGAACCATTGCAGATACGGACTGTACAGGTCCAAAGACCAGAGGTGGTTCTCCAGCGTATGCATAGAGCTATAGCCGGCTAACGCAGAATCACTGAGGCCACTTGAGAAGTATTCATTGATTTGTGATTTAGGTACTTTACCCTGAATGAACCATGACGCTAGTTTGAAACCGTACTCACTACTGAACGGTGCCCACGGGTCCTCGCAGAGATTGTTGTGTTATTGCTCAAATCCGTCGACGTCTCCAATTGCTTCTCCGGGGCGTGGATAATGCTCCTGTCTGCCGGGTAACAAAGGCGTAGAGTTGTCTGGTATCTCAGTATCAGACTCGTGAGCAGTAAATGCGTCGAGGTCCTGTCCGGTGGGATCGGGGTCGGATTCATAGTCAGAATCCTGGGGCTCGCTCGCTTCTCGGTGGTGCAATATGCTTGTTTCCACGTCGTTGATAATATCCACGGATGATGTATATCGTACGGTGGACGCGAGAACGATGTCTAGATTTGCGTGCGCAGTTCGCAGGTGTTTCTCATATGCGCCTGACTGGATGTATTTTCGTCGGCAGAATGGACATTTGCTAGGCATGGTGGGAGTCAGCTCAGTCTATATCGTGGGCTTTGTGTAGATTGTAGGGTACCTGCACTGCTGTGTTTGGTCTTGAGCCTAACGCATGTGGATCGCACGTAGGGTCAAGGAGCTTAGACGCTCCGAAGAGGAACTAGTCGTCCATAGGGTTTAGCGTAGACGTCACGTGGCGTCATCTTTAGTTTCTTTCAAGATCAGAGACCTTGCTGAACAAATGTGCGTATCATTATTTATTCAAGTTGAATCGGATAATGTTTTTGAGCGTCAGATTTGTCTATTATTAGCCAATCTTGAACACACAGCTTGATGCTTTCAAACCCTCTAGAACGTCTGGGAGTTGTATATATAAAGTCAATTGAGTACGATAGAAGGGACTTCATACCAAAAATCATCCCACATTCAGAACATCCATATTCCGCTCTACTATTTCCAATACTTGTATCTATATACACCAACAATCAACCGATATGGCCCACAATATGAATCACGTACAATACGTCTACATGCAGAATCCAGGAGGGCAGCCGGCTCCAGCGGGGCAGACGTACCAACTTCCGCCTAATTCTCTGGTAGGGGTGATCAGCGCAGGACGCCATAATCCTGGGGGTCAGTCAATTACCCACTATAAAGGAGCCCTGGGCATCCCAAATGTTAATGCAGGCATGGTGGTGTATAGAGAATGGCGGCGAATTGTGAAAGATCAGCTGGTAGCAAGGAACTTTACGCCAATCGCTAATTTCCCTATCGGAGAATTCCAGCAAATCGTCGCAGGAATGAGGAGATTGCGCCCTGCGTGCGATCAGCTCGCCAAAACATTAGCCGCGAATAACGTGGCTCGTATGCAGGAGGCCGATGAGGCAGTCGTTCAACTTGTCAAAGACTGTATGGGTAAGTTGACAACCACGATGAACAGGCACCTTCAGCGTGTGGCTAAGGGCCAGCCTGCCACTCAACTGGGCCAGCCAGGAGTCTCCACTGCGCAGATGATTGTTCCCCAGCTGCTACTACCTACGGGCGCCCCAGCTCAATGGGGTCTTGCTACGGCTGATCCGAACCCAGCTCCCGCTGGCCAAAACGCTCTCCCGGCAATTAACCAACCGCAAGCGGATGGACAAGTCGTTTAGGGTGTCGTTCCGGCGCAAGGCCCAGGAGTACCTGCTCAACCTCAACTGCCGATTAATCAACCGCAAGGGAATGGACAAGTCGTTCCGGGTGTCATTCCGGCGCAAGGACTAGGAGTACCTGCTCAACCTCAACCGCTGATTAACCAACCGGAAACGCAAGGACAAGTCGTCCCAGGTGTCGTTCCGGCGCAAGGACAAGTCATTCCAGGTGTCGTTCCGGCGCAAGAACTAGGTGTACCTGCTCAACCTCAACCGCCGATTGACCAACCGCAAGCGCAAGGACAAGTCGTTCGAGGTGTCATTCCGGCGCAAGGACTAGGAGTACCTGCTCAACCTCAACCGCAGATTAACCTACCGGAAGCGCAAGGACAAGTCGTTCCAGGTGTCGTT
>QOVD01002463.1:0-26644 GCA_003521225.1 Tuber microsphaerosporum
GTTGCCGGTAGTGGAAGCAAGCAAAGTTCGAAGCAGTGAGATGATTGATGGAATGGGGGGGAGGATAGGATTGATTGAGGGTGATTGCGGATTGATTATTTTGTATTTTGGGTGAGAGTTAGCAGATTTCGGCTGAACTGGGACAGTGTGATGGAGAAATTAGAGGATCGGGACCGTTTTCTGTCCCTCTCGTGGAGCTGCAGCTGGATCGTCTGAGTTTGCGGCAGGCCTATTGTATATTCTGTCTCTCTTTCTCTGGTATTCCCCTTCTATGATACTTCTAGAGTTTACCGTGCCGACGACTGCCAGGGTAGTAGGTAGAGAGAAGACAGGAAAATGGAGGAGAGGAACTCTACTAGTAGAGGCTGCGGAGCCTGTAGTGCAATTGAGGCTTACTTTTCTTTACTTTTTTCTTCTTTTCTTTTCCCCAGTTACAGTACCGGTACCGGTATTCCTTCATTCCTCTTTACCGCTGTTCTATTGATGCTTTGTAGCCCATTGCGCGAGTATATTATGTGGGTGAAATTTTCGTTTCAATTTTGCTAACTTTCTAGCATCACTCGATCGATCACTCCTTGTTTTTCCTCTACCACAGTGGATGATTCGGGGGAGGGGCCTCCAGCCTCCCAGCTTTCCTTTTCCCTCTGAGAATGACAGGGGGGTACCGGTAGGCCAAATTTGTCGAGCATAAAGTTCCAAACCCGAAAAAAAAGAAGAAAAAAACATGGCCAAAACATCAAATTCCAGGGACATTCAATGAAGAACAAGAAATAGAAAATTCTCAGCTTCTGCCAGCGAAACACATGGGTTTACTCTGATGTTGATAAAGGAACCCAATGACCCCCCTCCAACTTTGCAGGAGGAGAGCCACAGCAAAGCTCCATAAAGTGGTTGCTGTTCAACCAACAACAACAACAACAATCACCACCAACCCTAGTCCGCCTGAGCAGCTAGTCTGATCCATTCACCAAATCTCCCTCCCTGCCTCCCGCTGCGCTGTTCAAACGCCAGGCAGGAGGGACATTGAAGGGACAAGGAGACGACAACAACTAACTAAACACGAAACAGATCACAACCACGGCAAGTGGGGAGGAAGGACCAAAAAATGAAATAAAGGGGATACAAACATCTAGAGCGTGAGAAATCACCCACCTGCGGACGGACGATCGAACGAATAAACAGCGATGTCTCCTTCCCCCCGTCCTGTGGCACATGTCATGATATTATGGTATTGTGGTATGAAATCCTTTTTTCCTTCTGACCTTTTCCTTGATATTACAACACTTTGTCCCGCCAAGACACCCTACACTAGCGAAAGGGAAAGTCAAAAAACATAACACGGTAATTCCATTCCCTAACCTTGTCATCGCGCAGCTTGCAGATGTATACACTGTACTTGCGACTGCACGAGGGAGAGAAGGATGGAAGGATGGAAGGAAGGGAAGAACTTATTTACCACTTGGAGCACTTCCGACAAAGTTTAGCCCGCATGAGAACCATGCTACCATGGTGGGGGACTGGGAAATTAGAATTCGAGTACCGGTGCATAGAGTCCCGTAGCCTGGGATATCACATAAATGCCGGCAAAAGGCTCGATCATCACCCTGTGCTTGCGCTGTATCTTCGGGTGAGTTAGAACTTACCGCTACCGCTTTGACGGAACCTGCTCGGGGTCGACGCAATTCTTCAACGTCATGAATTTCCCTGTAAGTGTGATTGTTGACGGAGTGAGTTGAACAGGAAGGGAAGGAGGGGGTTATGTGTCGGTACTCGTGCAAGTACGTAGGCTAAGCCCACCCAGCTCTTGTTGTAAATTACTGTAGTTTGAGACATTTTATCCCAACGTACCAAGCCCAGTACCGTGCGAGAAGAAAGAGCTACGAATCTACGATATGTTCGAGTGGCCCCTACTGATGGTATCCACCAAGCGCAAGAGGAGTAGGACGGTAACGATAACGGCCTGTGCTGTGGGTGGGCAGTGGTAAGCCATATGTCAAACCCACCACCCGCCCACCCGTTCCCGTTACCCGCCAAACAAAGGCGGTTACCATGGGCCCTGGACGACACAGTAAAGTGGCCGCCACGGATACAGCAATGAAACGCCAGGGAAAAAACTCAAAACTTTGAGGCTTTTCAAGCAAGGTTCATAATAAAGTCCTCAATGGGGGCACGACGAAATCCGACGCGCCATGGACAAGGGTCAGTAACAAGGGTCAGTAACAGGTATTTTTTGTTACCCTACCGGTACCGGTACTTTCGACGAATTCAATTTTTTGCCTACCAAATGCCCCTATTGGTCGTCTAGTTTCATCATGCCCCCACTGAAGACTGCAGCAGCCAACTGGAGTTACTGGATCCCTAGCCTCATGTGGCGCCGAGCCTCCTCGAGAAGTTAAAGCTAACCTAACCCAGGGGAGAAAGAATTGGAGGATTGAAGGGGGAGATTTCAACGCAGGGTCCACTCCATCACGGCGTAGGGCACTTTTGTTAGACTATCGTCCATTCACCCGCGAGGCTGGGAACATAACAAGGTCGAATTTCCCGGAATTCTTTTTCTTTCTCATCTTCTGCTCCAAGTTGTTGATCAGCTAGATTGCTATAATAATATTCCCTTGGCCGAATTTTTAACGTGCTGAGGAGTGATAGTTTTGCTCTGTAGTTGCGGTCTGCCGTAAGGTACGATACTTTCCTTCCTGACTAACTTAACCCCCTTTCCGTCCTCTTACTGTGTACCAGTGCTGGCAGACAAAAGTGCAACTACCGATGCACCGCGACTTTCTCGCGTACCGTATCCGCAACGCGAAATGAGATAACCCACAATCGCAACCAAGAATCGTTCTCATGCATACATAAGTTACCGTACACTATCACTACATCCCCCCAGCACAAACCTATGTTATCCTCGTATGCACCACGATATTTCCACCACAAGTGCCGGACAAGAGGCCAAAGAGAATAACGCAGGTACGAGTACCATCGGGACTACCGTGGACTACTAAGAGTACGGTACTTGTCTTACTGAGCTGCCCTTCCTGACTTCTCCAGGACGCGGAATGGGATGGAATGTTTTTCTTCTGCGTTTCGTTGAACACACTGTGCTGGGCAAGTGTCGTGGAGACTAATAAGCTAAGAAAGTCATGTAACCTCAATCTAGCAATACTGTAAGCGTCTAAAAATGCAGCTATTGTTACACATCACCTAACCTAATCCAACCAGCGGAAAAAAAAAACATTGTCTCATTTTCAGATGCTTTGTGCCAGATACAAGTAAACCAGGATATACCAGCGTCGGATTATTGTTATTATTATTATTATCCTTTTTTTTCTCCTCATTTCCTCCATCTCCGTCGATCCTTTTGGTAGAATGGAACAACCACATCCAATCACTCGCGATGGTCGTCGTCCTTCTCAGACTTTTCATCGGGGTTTTCTCCGGTTGACGTGCATTGCAGCAATGTCGCCGATGCGGCATGTCCGTTGGGAGCCTAAATTCGGAATGGGAATGGGAATGGTGCGAGTGAGGATTTATAGATATGGTTTATAGTTGTAGGGTTCGGGGGTTGGAGCGGGTGTGTGATGTGTGTCTGTGTGTGTGTGGCTGCGGACGTATGGATGGTTATTTGGGGTGGCATTGGTATTATACGTTTGGGCTCTCCATGGGGCTACTTAGTGTACAAGTATAATACAAGTAGACATGCGTGTCCTCGCGGTGTACCCCTATATCATCATATAGCGCTAGACGCCTTACGAAGGGAAGGAATCGCTCTACCAACCAACTCTGCTGTATGGAGCATAATTCCTCACATACCATCAGCAACGTGACTAGGAAGATGCAGACATTCTGGAATAGGCGTCCCCCTGTTTGATCGCCAACACTTTTGATGCTATTGCCAACGTGGTGGTGGCACTATTGGCTGACTTGAAGTCCTGCCCGACTCTATGAGTAGACCTATACTTGGCCATTTAAAAATGTCTCAGGACGCTTTTCTGCCAAGATGCGTACCAATAAATGCAAAGCGTCCAGAGACTTTTTTAAAGTGGCAAAGCGCTACAAACAAACAAGATGAATGGTATCATAGCAGTCTGGATAATGCCCACCGTTCCCAAAAAAACAGCATTGCGACAGGAATGCTTTTAGGAGGATATCCTCTCTCTTCCCAGTGACTTTAGAGTACCGGTACTAGTGCCAACCAACAAATGTAAGCCTTTCGAGAACGGAGTAGGAACTAGTCTGAAGACGTGGAACTCTGTCTGTCCACCATCAGCATTCGTGCCCGACTACAACGAATCAATGAAATAGCTGCACTCGAGTACTCGTATGGTATCCTCACGGCGTATCATAGGCGGACTTACTACCCTAGCTAGCGGTGGCGCAGGTGAATAGATTGAATTATCCGTCAAATCCCGGTTGCATAGGAAGCTTAAATAAGCATGTACGAGTAACGCGGCTATGAAGGGTCACAGTACGTCACTCGAGGATGGTTTCAAGCTGTGCCCCATACACTCGTATCATATCACCGAGTGGAGAGGAAATTTGGGAATTGGTGTGGTAGACTACCTGGTACTAGTAAGTTTGAAAGGGAATATCACATCACACC
Organism: Tuber microsphaerosporum; assembly: GCA_003521225.1. Taxonomy (NCBI): domain Eukaryota; kingdom Fungi; phylum Ascomycota; class Pezizomycetes; order Pezizales; family Tuberaceae; genus Tuber; species Tuber microsphaerosporum. The sequence goes on from QOVD01002463.1 coordinate 4,598, forward strand.
ACCATGATTGGTCGGTACATCGTTTTTTCGTGGGGGTTGCGAACCGGACTGGCGTACCGTACCGTGCTAGTACGTTACCTGTGATTTGCTTTGTGGCGGGTTTTTTGTTAGTTTCCAGGGAATCTTGCTTTTATTTTATTTTTTCTTTTCACGAGTTGATGCCGGGTTTTGAAATAAGAAGTTGGAATGGCCCAAGATTCCGGAACGATATCACTTTTTTTTTTTTTTTGCCTCTTGGAAGTGTAGGTATGATGATGATAAGTGTTCCGGGGGAACCGGGCGATCTCATTTCTAATTTTGAAACGATACCCGAGCAGGGGATTTTGGTCAACCGGGCTGTGGGTGTTAACCTTAAGTAGCAGGCAGCGGGGCTGTTATGATATAATAGGTTTGACTTGTGATATCTTAAGTCAAACTCCTGCGCTCGCTGGCTGTGGGGGCTCTTGATATATTTTGCTGTCTGCTGCCAAGATTGGGGCTGATCGACATGGTGGCTGGCTGCATCACGCGGTGTTTGCAGAACCATAGATGAGATGCTAACTTTTCACCGCTGGAGGGGTTTAGGGCTGGAAAGAGGGTAGGAGTATGCAGATATTTGGCTTGGGCCAATGATGGCTCTGGTCTTAACGATTGGGCCTATTATATTACTCGTAGTGAAACTTCTCCCTCTACTGTGGTATCCGTATGTCTCCGGTTCTCTAGTGAGATGTTTCTATTGGAGCGTATTGTTTTACTCTGACTTGGCAGGAGAGCTGTGCAGTGGCGACTTTGGGCTTTCTCGATATTATTGTGAGGCGGAGGGCATTCCTCCAGAGGAAGTCGGATGAGGGGTTAATCTGTGAACACCTTCGTATTTGTTAAACCACCATAGATAACCCTTCTGGCAAATAGAAAATTGGAAAGCGTTCACGGAACTTCTTCTCTTTCATGATCAATAGGCTAGCTGCATGTCGGAAACGTCCATTAATTGGTAATGTTCCCGGACCAACCCTGGTATCATATCGGAGTAAAACTTCCTACTAAGCAGTTGAGAGTTCTTCCCTCACCATGCAAACCTCGTAACTCGCTGTATAGAATACTCGCGTCCCTATATATAATGGTGGTTAAGAAAGGGTAAAAATCTCTTCTCCAGATCACGTCCTCCATTCTGCGTTCAATTGCGTATTCATCAGGGACCTAATCCCAAGAGTGCACCCCTATCCCCCCCGCTCACGCTGCAAAGCCCTGTACCAAAACTCTATATAGATAAGCCCCCTATCTGCCCCTCTTTCCTGACCACTCGGGACCCTTAATGTTTATTGTCTAGTCGAGCCACTAGTTGGACAACTTCATCTCTCTAATTGTATGTCATACCTGAGACTTGGGCCGACAGACACAAATCCGCTTCGTATACTTTTTGAAGGTCAGGACCAAGTTGAGAAATTTGCATCGAAGGGGCTCGGAGAGGGGAGTAGTTCTGTCAGTGGCTGGGGCGGTTTGTCTATTACTCTGAAAGTTATAAGATACTGGAGATCGTGAGGGTTCCCTTGATGGTCTGGTGCCTGGGGTTCTCTTTGATACCGCCAATTTTTTTTATTGTTGTTTGACCCGTCTTCTTCGGGGTTCATTGGATACTTGGGGATAGCCGAAGGTTTGATGAACTCTGGTGGGGTCTGGCCCGTATTGTGTGAAGGGTTGGTTGGAGCTTTGGGGGCTTGTGTGTTTGAGTAAGCGTCTCTGCTTGGATGGCGAGTTTCGACATGGATGAAGCATTGATTGAGGAGGGCAATACCTAGGTAGAGTTTATTGGGGGTTGGAAGTAATGTGTCTAGTGAATGATTGGCAGAACGTAGGCCTTCATTTTAACAGTGAAGCCCAACACGAGATGTTTCTTAGAATGAGGTATAGTATCTGGTTTTGACTAGGCACTCCTACCAATATCTTATTGCTGCTCCATATCGAATTTCTTCTGGAGTGCTGAGTATTAATATATAGGAGCATGTGTGTGGGGGCAGAACAGAAAACAGCGGACCTTATTTCTAAAGATCTGCTTTGTTTGCTAAAAAAAACAAACAAAGGTTTAAGCAGGGACGGGTAATCTCTAAAAGGTAGAACATCTGATACAAACTCTATTATATTGTATATGAAAATGAAGCTTTGACTCTTCTGAGTTTCAGTGAACAGTTTTGGTTAACTGTTAAGAAGGCAATTCTCAAGTCTTATCCCCTAAAATCCACACACGGTACTTATAGCAGAAGACGGTCGAAAATAGTTTGTAGCTACCTGTACCAGTACCGCATTCTTTGGCAAGATTCGCCTGCCGCTAGTACCTTGCAATAAGAGTATTCTTCGTAATTTGTCTCAAATTCGCAACAAAACGCCTTGATTTAACCCTTTATAGTTAAAACTAGGCCTATTTTGAACTCTTTTTGACCCTATTGGATATTTGACTTCAGCTCCTACTTTGTTTCAATGTACTAGTGGCAGGCGAATCTTGCCAAATAATGCGGTACTAACTCTATTACTTGAGTACCAGTGTGAGCTATGGCAATATCATTGGGAAGTTTGGCAGTCGAATGGAGAATTTTCTCCCACTGTGACTTACCTACTAGTAGATAGCTTGGGATACCAAGATTTTTGCTTATAATCCACCTTTATGTTCCTTAGTTAGTCAAGAGGCACACACCCACTTCTTATGACAATAAGTTCAATCTCCATTCATGTTCATTAGGTGTAGCATCAGTGAAAATTCAAGATTCTGTATTCAAAATATGTGTTTACTTGAGAGCATGACCACAGTGTACTGGAAACACAGTAGAATACAGTGGAAGATATTCTCACATGTTTTTCTAACTGGTATTAAACTTCTAACTTGAAAACAAACATTATAATATTATCCATTTAACTTTATATTTTATTTCTGGCTTATTTAAATATGTTTCTTACATGTCAGTTAAGGCGTTTTTGCTAACACCAAGGTTTCAAAATTTACTCTCAAAGTTGCCTACCAGGTACCTTCAGGTACATGAAGTGTCCTGGAAGGCTGAAAATGTCAAAATAATATTTTTGTTTATGAGCTTTTCTCCTTGTTTCCCTTACAGCCTATTCGGTATATTACACTGTTGTTATTTAAGGTCAATTCTATCTTTGCTATCTCCCAATAGGGTAAGTAGGTTATAAACCCATTTTCTGACCATCTTACAAGTATGGTCAAGACACTATTCACCTACAGGAAAGTTTTTGTTATATCCCACAATTTTCCTATATGAATACTGTTCTAATCCTGGCTGGCCAAATAGGACCAAAGGAGACTTGGCCCACAACCATCTTTTTGATTTTAGAAATCACGACTAGTTCAATGACCAGCAACTGGCAACTGAGAAACAATATTAGCAAAAACAACCAGTTTGCATTTCACTCTTCCTGTGCATCCTGACATATTCTGAAAACCAGCTTGTATCCTGAACACTAGTTTGCATTCTGAATATCAGTTTGCATCCTGAGACAAATGAAATTGTTCAGAGAGCAAAATGCGTTAGCTTATCTGATATATACTAGTTTATTCTAGCTATATGCAAAATTTCAGACCTTCACTGTATCAGATGACTGACCAATTGACAATTAAGAGTTTTGATGGCACAATTTGACCTCCCTACCTTAAACCCCTGCATATATCCAAAATAGTAGACTCTAGAAAGTGCCACTAAGTGCAAATAAGTTGAAATCAACCACTAGCGAAATGGCCAAAAGTTAGTTTCAGGGATGAACAGGAAGATAATTTGCATATATTTAGGATGCAAACAGGGGTCTCAGGATGCACAGGAAGCAGCAAAGTGCCAACTTTTGTTTTTTGCTGATGAAGCAATATCCACAAAATAACAAAATAAAAACAAGGCCACTCAAACAACATGGCATCCCAAAAGTTGAAAGAGCTTCAGAAACAATGCAAGATGACCGAAAGTGATTATACAGGAAAAATGCAGAGCCGTATCAATTGTTTAATAGTGAATAAGAAAGAGAGTTTGTATAATACTTTGCTAATTATGAAATTAAAGATTACTAATAGCAAAGACAAAACGAAACATAAAGCAAAATAAGTCTTTAAGCATATATAGAAAAGAAGAGACTAGAAATGGTGAGGGTTGGGGTGACACTCAATGTTAGATATTTGTATGGTTTTGGATTGGTAAGTTTATTAGAATCAATAAGGATCCTTAAAGAACAACATATAGCAATAGTAAAAAGTGAGAATTTTAAAGACAACAAAATAGCTTCACTGAAAGTGATAGTTACCAAATTAAACTAGTCTGTATGCATACCAAAACAAGCTGCACAGAACTACAAAAAAGTAGTAGGTTGATATATTAGTATGTTCAAATATAACAAGTTAGACATCTAGACCTGATAGGATAAGGAGATTATTCTTAGCAGCAATGTTGCCACCTATACTGAAGACATCTCAATTGATGTCTTATTATATGATGAAATTGGATTAATATTTAATAGTTTTGTGTTTGAAGAATTTTATAGAATGTATTTATACAAAGTTATGAAATTTAGTATGTAGCATACTTTGTCTCATAAAAAGTATTAAAACTAACCTCTTTAGCCTAAAGAGAGACTATCAGAGTCCTTAATCTCTATGTTCTGGTACATGTGAATACTGAGAGAAAAAAAAAAGTTCTAAGTTCCATGTAAATTCTGATGCCAGTTTGAGACATGCAGAATAATACAAGAAGTAGGCAAGCAATATAAAAGATAGCAAGAAACACAGTTCATGCATACTTGCTGAGAATGCAAGATTCTCAGTTTATTTGTCTTAAACAACTGAAAAATATAGAAATATAAAAAATGAGAAAAGAAAGAAAGAAGAATGTAATATGTTGTTATGAGTTAAAAGTATTAAAGCAATTGATTTTACAAAATGGAAGAGAGCAAACAGAGCAAGCAAAGCGAGTCTGGTGACTCAGATACTTGGTAAGCTGGCAAGACATATATGAGAGAAGCTTCCCCGAAGGGGAATGAACTAGTTTATTGTTTGAGTCAGGGGTGACTGGAGGAAGCTTTTGATTGTATTTGCTAGTATAAGGAGTGTTGGTTGTGCGTTTATAGATTTGGCGGATAAGTGGAAGTAGAGTAGGTTTCTTACAAAATGTAGATAGATAGGTAGTAAGTTTATTTCGGAAGGTACAGTTGCAGGTATTTTGCATTTCTAGCAGATATAAGATAAAGGAGTGGACAATAGAGGTATCAATAAGTCAGAAGAAGAGGGAAAGCTAATTGCGAAGTCCATTGAGCTAAGTAGAATATGAAGAGTGGAGTTGATCAGCAATATCAACTTTGTTTATATTGTTGTAATTGTCAACCACTGCAGGTATAGGAAACACCTGGCAGTGTTGACCTGCTATGAAAACACTGCAAGTTGTTGCTGTATTGGTCATCAGCAAAAATAATACTTAGCACCCGGAGCGCCCTGTGCGTCTGGCGCACCTAGCGCACATAACGTCAATCGCGAATCAGGACGCAACCACTACCGCTCCCTAACTCAGGGCGCACCGGGCGCAACACTTAATCTTCCAGAACGCATCTGGCGCAACACTTAATCTTCCTGAAAGCACCTGGCGCAACACTTGATCTTCCTGAACGCACCTGGCGCAACACTTAATCTTCCTGAACGCACCTGGCGCAACACTGCATCTTCAGGAGATAGAGTCAAGGGTACCCCCTTTACTCGCTCAGGCTCCTGACCTAAGTCACAGTACTGGCATAGTAAAAAGGTCTCAGGCTCTTTAAGTAGTCTTCTATGATATTTCTAATTCTACTAGTCTAGCTAAGTGATCTAAATACAGCGGTCATCTGTCTATAGTTCTGGCTCTCCTGGGCTCTGGCACTCCCGAGCACTCCCGGGTGCCTGGTTGGATCAGTAACATCATGAATATTCGCCGCGTAGGGATAAGCCTTATACCGGCGTGTAGCTGGCGTCGAGCCCAACAACCTCCAAAAAACAGAATTGAAATCCGTCCAGCGGTTGTGGAGTAATCTGCCATCGAGTAAAATTCCTCCAGGTTGACACTTAACACACCCTCCACAGAAGTCAGCGATTTCCTGAGTATTGATGCCACAGGGACCTACCTTATACTGGCGTGTAGCTGGCGTTGAGCCCAACAATCTCCAAAAAACCAGAATCAAAATCCGTCCAGCGGTTGTGGAGTAATCTGCCATCGAGTAAAATTCCGCCAGCTAGACACTTCCACAGCAGAGAACCACTTCCTGAGTTTTAATGTGACACAGACGTACCTTATACCGGCGTGTAGCTGGCGTCGAGCCCAACAATCTCCAAAAAACAGAATTGAAATCCGTCAAGCGGTTGTGGAGTAATCTGCTATCGAGTAAAATTCCGCCAGCTTGATACTTAACACACCCTCCACAGAAGTCAGCGATTTCCTGAGTTTTGATGCCACAGGGACGTACCTTATACTGGTGTGTAGCTGGCGTCGAGCCCAACAACCTCCAGAAAACAGAATCAAGATCCGTCCAGTGGTTGTGGAGTAATCTGCCATCGAGTAAAATTTCGCCAGGTTCCTAATACCCCCCTCAACAGAAGACAGCGATTTCCTGAGCTTTGATGCCACAGGGACGTACCTTATACCGGCGTGTAGCTGACGTGAAGCCCAACAACCTCCAACAAATAGAATCAAAATCCGTCCACCGGTTGTGGAGTAATCAGCCTTCGAAGTCTGAAATCGCCAGCCCTGTAACTTCATGAATAATAGTCAGGTAGGGATGAATCCTATATGAGTGTGTAGCTGGCGTCGAGCCCAGCATGATGCAGGTGTCAGATTCAGGATAGGTATTATGGTTGGGGAGGAGTCTTCTGTGAAGGCCACTGGCAGGAGGGGGCGGGTGTGAGGAGAGCAAAGTGTGGAGTCAAATCGCGTCGCGTCCAAGCCTAAGTGCCGAGAAACCACAACAAAGTAGATACTGCCATAGATATCACTCGCTTTCAGACTGGAGTGAGCTGGCATTTTCGCTCTCTGAAAGATCAAGTTCTGAAAATAGAACTGGAGACTATCTTTCAAGTTAGTGGTGCAAAATTAAAATTAAGAGTTGAGTAGCGGCAATCTCACCTAGCGCCCACACTAACCCAATTATTATTGCCAAGGCTACCCCCTTTCCAGGTATGAGAGATGGGAGCAAAGCGATAGGCTACTCTGGATATTGAGTGAGTGAGTAGTAAATCAGGAGGTAAGATAGTGTTGTGGGCAGTATCCGGAGACACAGGAGGTAAGGTTGTGTAGCTACTAGCGTTCAGAGGTAAGTGAGGATGGCAACCGTGTCTCCTGACGCACCTGGCGCAAGCGAGTATCCTGGCGCAAGCGAGTATCGCACTCTACCTCAGGGCGCACCTAGCGTCAGGGGCGCAAACTCTCCATACCATGTATCCTGACGCAACAGCGGCGCATCTGACGCACGGTAATTTTTTGCTGATGGTACTAGTAGAGTGGGGCCTTTTGTATTCACAGTTGACATATACAGTATATAATTTGATCAATTGTTGTAAGAAGATGAACAAATCCACTATCTTCTGATTGTAAACCCAGGATTGAGTATCTGACTGAGCCAACCTATGTACTGCAAAGGTGGTTCCAGGGAAGACCTGGGTAGGAATTGTGGAGGTCAGGAGGGAAAACATACTTGTTTTAATGAGTTGTACCACAAGGATCAATATTCAGCCCATGGAGAACTTGGAAAAGTAATATATTTGGAAAGAAGTTATTTATGAATATATTGAACTAACTCGTCTGATATGGAAGGGCATGTAGTAGCTGATAGATGGCAGCAGATGTAGGGATAAGGTGGATTCGTCCAGTATATGCAACTTGTTCTGCAATACCAGTAGCTTGAGACGTATAATACCAATTAATAGTATAACCTTTTCAACACAGTGCACGAATTCTGTAACTGGTACAGGTACCTGAGTTACTATGTTTGGTTTTGAGTATCGTTTGATACTCAGTATGTTTTATGTTTGGTTTTGAGTATCGTTTGATAATCAGTATGTTTTATGTTTGGTTTTGAGTATCGTTTGATACTCAGTATGTTTTATGTTTGGTTTTGAGTATCGTTTGATACTCAGTATGTTTTATGTTTGGTTTCGAGCATCGTTTGATACTCAGTATGTTTTATGTTTGGTTTTGAGTATCGTTTGATACTCAGTATGTTTTATGTTTGGTTTCGAGCATCGTTTGATACTCAGTATGTTTTATGTTTGGTTTCGAGTATCGTTTGATAATCAGTATGTTTTATGTTTGGTTTTGGGTATCGTTTGATAATCAGTATGTTTTATGTTTGGTTTTGGGTATCGTTTGATACTTACTATGTGTTAGGTTTGATACCTAAGGAGTTTCAAGGCTGCCACTTTCGGAGCCTTATTTGTTTTGTTAAGCAAGACACAGGATTGCCTGACAAGTGTATTTAAGACCTGCTATTCTCCAGACTTAGAGGAGGCAGATTTCGACAGAGAGAGTTTTCAATATACTTGGTTGAACAGTTACTTCTTCAGTTCGCTTTGAGAATCTTTAGTATTCACTTAGGTTTACCAAACGCCTACTATTAGGAACTACTTAGTTGTTGCGATATAGTAAGAAGTTTGTTACAACAACTTAGTCTTAGCCTCCGGTCCTTAGTCTCGTTAGATACCACACTTTGGTATAGAGACTATATCGTTATCCTATCGATATACGGCACCATCCCGTGGGGCTGTTACATTTTTTTAACTTCAACAAGTTATAAAGATTTCGCAGTCTCAGGATCCAAGTAGGGGCAAGGCCTTTAAGCGAGCAGGAAAGAGACCGGCCAGAGATAGCCAAGGACGATTTGTCAAAGCCTCAAAAGAACAGTTCACGATTGACGAAGCTGCCAGACAGCTATCCAGGGATGAAGCACAGCAAGTCCTAGCGGAATCATCAAAAGAACTCGAAAAGACAAGAACACCAACCCCAGGCGGGTTTCCAGAATCACCCAAAAAGGCTATTTCAGCACAGGCTGTACCAGGGAACGACCCTGACAATTCAGACAGCAGTAGCGATTCAGACAAGATGTCAGAAGGCGCAGGTCCTAGTAATAGGCCAGCAAGTCCTACGCCTAGCCCAGCAACAACAGCCAAGCTAAGCATCAAGGTACCAACACCAAGGAAGTTCACAGGCGAAGGAGACGACCTCAAGCCAGAAGCTTTCGATAGATGGTACAACTCAGTCCAGCTCTACCTACTCCTACATGGGGTACGACAGAGTGTTGAAGGATCAGGGAACTACTGGATCCTATATACAGAAGGGCGAGCACAAGAAGCAGCATTTCAGGCTGCAGAACTCTTCAGAGAAGATATCACAAGGGACCTCCTAATCACCTATCTGAGGGAACGATTTCAGTCATCAAAACAGAAGGACAACACCTATATAGAGTTCAATGATATACGTCAAGTCAAGAACGGCAAAGTATACGAAATCGCGACTGTTGCCACAGATCTACTCATGCATAGGTTACGATTACCTCCTAACACCATTAGCGACTATGCTTTTATCCAACAACTATTCGCATGTATGCACTCCAAGCTACGACAAGATGTGGAATCTCGATACGAAGGTGATGAATCAATTCACCAAATTATCGTCACTGCAGAAAGACTAGATGCTATCAACCGAAGCACTGGAGCTTATGGAAAAGACAAGCATGAGAAGAAAGACCACAACTATAGAGACCAGAAACAGGATCGAAAACCTAAGAAAGAGTTCAACAAACAAACTAATCCCTCTAAGAATAAGGACTGAAAGGATAAAGGAGCCTGTTTCACCAGTGGTGGAAAAGGGCATATAGCAATAGATTGCCCAAGCAAGAGCGACAAAGGGAAGACAAAGGTCAAGAAGGAAACATCCTCCAACTTAGCGGAATTGGAGGACGAATATGATGAAGTCTCTATCAACCCCCCTGAGATTGAAAGCTATGCATCAGCTAAAGCAACTCGGCCTGCAATAATCAAAGCACAACATGCGCTGGAAGGTACCATATTCATCAATGGGAAAGAAGCTAGAGTCCTGTTTGATACAGGAACGATAGGAGCCAACCTGATAAGCGCAAACTTCGTCACTGTTCACAGTATTCCCTGTACAGAAATGGAAAAACCTACCAAGATACACATGGCTATGAAAGGATCCCGATCAGAAAGCCATAGGGAATGTATCGTCGATCTCTCAGTTGGAAGGCTCAGTGCCAAAGACAACCAAATGATCGTTGGAAACTTAGCAAAGTACGATACCCTCATAGGAATGCCATTCCTCAAACAGCACGAAGCTACAATCAAATGTGGTAAATTAGCAATAGTGTTTCCCAAACAAAGAGTCAGAATCAACTGCACTCCCACCAGCGGAAACATAAGAGCAGCCATAGTCAGTACTGAAACCATTATGGAACAACATCTAGAGGTATTCCCGGAAGTTATACTAGAAGGATTACCACCACTCAGAAAGATAAACCATGAGATCTGACTCAAACCAGGAGCGGAACAAAGAAGCTTACCAACATATGCTATTCCAGAACGATGGGTGTCAGACCTTGGGAAATGGATAGAAGAGAAAATCGATAGTGGAATCATCGAACGAAAAGCATAGCATGGAGCGGCCCCCATGTTTGCTCAAGAAAAGAAAGACAAAATACGCATGAGGCCACTGGTTGACCTTTCTGCAAGAAATGATATAACCATAAAGGATGATGAAATGATCTCAAACGAGAGAATGATCCTGAACTCCCTAGCAAAAGTGAGATACAGGAGCAAGATAGACCTCAGCGATGCCTATTTCTAGACAAGAGTGGAACCAAAGGATGTTGATAAGAACGGTTTCAAATCACCCATTGGATGTTTCGTCAGCAAAGTTATGCTGCAGGGAGATATGAATGCATCAGGAACATTCATGCGCATTATGTCTGACCTATTCGCGGACTATTTAGGAAAATTTGTGTGGGTATATATTGACGATATACTCATATTCTCCGATACAGAGGAATACCATTTGATACACATATCCAAAGTATGTGATAAGCTCAGGGATGCAAAATTCTATGCAAGCAGGAAGAAAGCGGAATTCTTCTGCACCAACATGGATATGCTAGGACACATAATTGACGAAGAAGGTCTAAAACCATTACCTGAGAAGATAACGAAAATTGAGGAATGGACTACACCTCAGAATAAAAAGCAACTGCAGGAATTTCTCGGTCCTATTAACTATATCAGCCAATACCTGCCCCACATAGCAACGATAACTGCACCCCTCACGGCGCTTACTGGAACAGAAGCATTTGTGTAGACTGCAACACATGACCAAGCCATGGAAAATGTTAAGCGAATGGTTGCACAAAACGAGGTTATGAAACCATTACACTATGAATCAGCATTACCAATATGGTTGATAACCGATGCATCAGACCCTGGAGTAGGAGCATGGGTAGGACAAGGGGAGACAGCTGATACTGCAAGACCGGCAGCATTACATAGTAGGAAATTCTCCAACGCCCAGATGAATTATGGAACCACAGACAAGGAAGCATTAGCGATTGTGGATGTGCTTACAGCACTCCACCAACTCCTGGCAGGAAACAGGTTTACGATTGTCACAGATCATCAACCCCTAATGCACCTAAAAACGAGCAAAACACCAACCAAGAAACAGCTCCGTTGGAGAGGATTCATAGGCCAATAGGATAACGAAATAGTATACCGGCCAGGGAAATGGAACTATTTAGCTGACGCTTTATTATGCCTCTATGTGAACGATAATGAATACCCTCACTACGCTAAAGATCCTACTCAGGAAGAACCAAAAACAGATCCTCTATTACCCTCCGATAACCAACCTATTGCTCTTTACACTGAATACCTATCAAGCAACATGTCTTGATATGAGAGCCTTCCTGTTCAATACATTCATGACCACGATAGCTGTGGCAGTGAATGCGATTTCAAAGACTATTGAGAATACCCTCCTATTAATGATTGGGAAGATTATAGGAGTATCGGCAGCAACAGAAGCCAGGAAGAAATAGATCACTCAGCAATGCACTGGTCTTTTTGCGATATACAAGCCTGCCCTGATCACGAAGAATTAAAACCTCCTACCAAGACCTACAGCGGTTTCCCAGGCAGCAGCCCGCCAGCCACTGTTCTCCCTACTGATGAAGATGAAGACATAGACACAGGACCTGAAGAAATCATATCAACCCGACTGTTAGGCACATTGGAAGCCCATGTATGGAATACTGGAATCCAGCGCACAGACCCCAGCGCACAGACCTCAAAAATACGGCCATCATACCCCTGCGGCCCCGACGTTGGAGCACTACGTTCGTTGCCGCACCAGTGGTAGTTGCACTCACACTCAAGAAAGTCCCTCCAGGGACCACTCGCAATAACATCATATACGTCGTGGCAGTCCGACCGACCGGATGCTGTTCGCAGGATATATGAGAAGAGAACCTAGCGAAAATTATGCAAGTGGTTCGGACCAAATCGGCCGACGTCGCATAAAGTTATAGGCCTTCAAAGTTAAGAAAGCTGAGGAAAACCAAAGAGTGGACACTTAGGCGATATCTTCCTGTGAGGAAATTAGACACTAGTACGCATAGTGGAGACTAACAGTCCCACTCAGAGCTAGTCAGTAAGGGAGAGGCATTGCGCGCAATTAGCTATAGGTGCGATTGCAAGCAAGAGTCATCCCGAAACCTGATGCGTATGCATCCTAAGACCTCGTACGCATTGAATGGTCTGACGACCAAGGAGTTGGCCACTCCTTACATGGCTCGGTGAAGAAAGTTATAACGCTAGCACCTATTGGGCTACCAGAACTCTACACACCTATCGTTGAAGGGAATGACACACCCTCATGAATAGATGAATAGTGTAGGTCTTCATAATCCTAAGCAAGTAGTCGAACAGTTGTCAGGGTCAGAGAGTGTTCGCACTTTTAGTTAGTAGTTATTAGTTAGCCTGCGAACACTCAGACGCGGAATATAAATATCGAAGTGCCTCCCTTGCTAAAAGAAATCATCAAGTACCGGAGAAGAGATCTTATCAATATAAAAAGTTATCACGCTATAATCCTTATCTTACTCGATTACCTTTGTACTATATCAAATTACTTCTCACGAGAGATAGTTACCTACGAGCCTTCTTAGACAAAATCTCCGAAGATACCTACTCAGGCTTAGTTCGATATTATAGTCCCACTATTGGCTACCCCTAACACCCACCCAGGCTTGACCTATCGAAGATCCAGAAACAATTACATGAAGCACTGGGTTGCACAACAACTGGCATCCCCTGCGAAAGCCCTGACTGCCCAGCGCATCAGCAAAAAATTACCTTGCGTCAGATGCGTCGGCGTTGCGCCCTGACGCAAGCGACATAGCTATTGCGTTCCCTGCGTCAGGTGCGCCCTGAATTTCGTTGCAACGCATGCAAGCACCCTGTGGTTCTTAGGTTACCCGGCAACGCTCTCTCTCTCCTGACACGACGTCGCGTTGTACTAACGCCCTGTCACAACCTTAGCTCCGGTTCTATTCCCTTCCCTCTCATGACGCCGCCGGCTTCACATTGCCTCTTCCACGCGCCCTGACGAATTTTCTCATGTCGTCTCCGATGTCGGCCCGTGCTCCAGTTCTGAATCTCACGTGTACAAGGTAAACTCGCTAGTAGCCTGAGTATAATAGTTTCTTACTCTTTATTTTCAAGTTCTAGACAATTGCTTCTATATACATATACAGCTTGACGATGTGCTCGACGCCGTCGGGTGAATTGTGGTGAGGTTTTTCCTTACCACAATTCGCCCGACGGCGTTTTTCGTCCCAGCAACGCCGTGCGAGCACTAGGACACGCAGAGCCCTATCCTCCCCGTTTCCCGATTCCTCAATATATCTCGTTGAATGTTCTCAAATCAATCCGGCTATTAACCAGCCAGCGCCGTTCCCCCTCGGGGATCAGGTGCGCCAACCCGAGGATTGCCCCTACGTCAACTATCGTAAACTCTCGTGCATCCTCTCTCATCTGTACTGTAACAAGGCCATGTATGTCCGAGAGGAATCCTGAGTTGACTGCACTCAACATCCGAACAGCCGCGACCCGACGCACAGCATTCCCACGGGTGTAGTCCGTGATTTTGACAAGCGCCACGAACTTTGCCGGCAGACAGCCCCTCAGCGCACCATACATATCTTCAGTACCAGCCTGGACCCAAACCCAATCATTGCGACTCCGCTGGTTCCTGAAGTGTAGGGCTCCCGTGCATCGCGCACGGTGGATGTCGTAAACGTAGCTCTTTGGAACGCTAGAACTGGGATTTCGAGTTGCGTAAGTAGTTCAACCAGGAGTGATCGAAGTATCGCATGATCTTCAGGAAGTCGGCGCTCTGTAGGCAGGTTATGCCGGCTACATCGGATTAATTCGCGACATATAATCTTGAGGGAGACTCCCGACACCTCACTAAAATCCATGACGTTGGACACGTCGTCTCGACGTCCTTTCAGGATCCTCCTATGGACGACCGGCGTTGTTACGGCACCCGTTGTACTCTCTAAATGTTGCAGGACATCCGCAGAGAGATCGGCGCTGCGGCGTCGAAGAGATTCGAGGTTCAATAACCTCATTCGGATGCCGTGCTGACGATTGTAGCTGTGCACAATTTCGCGAGTGGCATTATTTTTATTGGATCGTCGCCATCCGTCCTTGATTTGTTCCTCGTGCGCTAGCTCTCCAAACTCCGTGAAATACATCGGTATATTGCCAAACTGGTGTATATGATCACTAAAATGACGTAGTAGATGTATCTTGATAAAGTTGAAATGCGATTCGCTATGGATCAAGTCTATACGTCGGGAGTCCTCTTCTTCGCGATCGTCGTCACGGATCCGGCGCCGTTTAGAGGGGGCCAAAGGCTGGCTCATCTGCGTTCTCTGATGTCGTATCTCCCTCCGTTGCTCGTCAACCTTGGCCAGTGTACGCTTAGTTACTCGAAACTCCAAAAAGATACCTTTCATCTTGTGAAATCGGTCGAGATAATCATCCATATAAGCTATGGTGTCAGACGTGTGGCTTCGGTATTGTGCCATCATACTGAAGTCGACGAGCGCTCTGACGCATCGGAGAGCACGTTTGAAAGGTATCACTTGTGAACTCTGTGGCTGGCGCAGTGCTACTGCGAGAACTCCCAAAATACAACGCCCCAGATTCCTCATCTCCTTCTCTTGCCACTGCCCAACCTCGCGGTAGGCTTTTTTGGGTACCAAAAATCCAGGGTACGGCGGTAATGTCTTCCAAACGTCGTCAAAAGCCTGCAGTCGGCCGTGTTTCTTGAGAAAACCTTGGATCCAGTCCATCATGTGCTTAAACAATCCGAGATAAACCGTATGGAGCATGTCTGGGACGTGCAAGTCAGGCACGGAGACCCGGTGAAGCCCATGAAAAACGTTTTGGCCCAAATTGATACCAAGGCCGCGGAACTTGATGTGGGCGCCGTCTGACTTCGAGCCTGGGAACCGGTTTTCATACCCATATCGCTCGTATCTTGCGTAATCTCTAGCTCTATAATTCTTGATGTTGGTTCCTAATTCCCCGGCAGGCACCTCACATGTAGGACAGGCGTTGGATTTTAACCCGTGCAGTGTCACGTTTTCCATATGGTCGGCAACCCATGAAGACAAGATTGGGAAGCACCTCCGAACCTTCCCGTCGGCGTAATCAATTGGGACGCCATCAAGCGCCGCGTGCTGCAGGGGCGCAAAAATTAATTCAAATACGTCTTGCAGTGTGTCGGCGTTCACTTGTCTCTGGTATTGATCTGCTTTGGTGGACTTTGAGAGTTTGGGTGGGACAGGCAATAGTGCGAGAAGCAGAACAGCCATTGATCCAGGGCTGTTGCGCCTGGCCGACGGAAGATTTCCGAGCGTAATATAGACCGGCCACGCTTTGTTGTCACCGGAGAAGTTGCTGAGATGGGTCTGATCGGACGTCCCAATAATGGGAACTACAATAGCACCAGGTGGAAGTGACTTCTATAACTAGTTAGCTAAGGTTACCGTGAAGGAGGTTGGGGCGCTGTACTTGAACGTCCCACCACCAGTCCGCTGTGTGCATTTCCGCATAGATCCTTTCACCATTAGGATCGAATTCACGCCGCGGCGCGTAGACAAAATCATCTCGGTATGTGATCTGGCGAAGGAGATATCTGACACAATCTAGGACGTGACGATAGAAGAATGGCAGAGTCCTTTTGCTATCCTCAACCTGTCCTTCGAACCATTGCAGATACGGACTGTACGGGTCCAAAGACCGGAGGTGGTTCTCCAGCGTATGCATAGAGCTATAGCCGGCTAACGCAGAATCACCGAGGCCACTTGAGAAGTATTCATTGATTCGTGATTTAGGTACTTTACCCTGAATGAACCAAGACGCTAGTTTGAAACCGTGCGCACTACTGAACGGTGCCCACGGGTCCTCGCAGAGATTGCTGTGTTCTTGCTCAAATCCGTCGACGTCTCCAATTGCTTCTCCGGCTCGTGGATAATGCTCCTGTCTGCCGGGTAACGAAGGCGTAGAGTTGTCTGGTATCTCAGTATCAGACTCGTGAGCAGTAAATGCGTCGAGATCCTGTCCGATGGGATCGGGATCGGATTCATAGTCGGAATCCGGGGGCTCGCTCGCCTCTCCGTGGTGCAATATGCTTGTTTCCTCGTCGTTGATAATATCCACGGATGATGTATATCGTACGGTGGACGCGAGAACGATGTCTAGATTTGCGTGTGCAGTTCGCAGGTGTTTCTCATATGCGCCTGACCGGATGTATTTTCGTCGGCAGAATGGACATTTGCTAGGCATGGTGGGAGTTAGCTCAGTCTATATCGTGGGCTTTGTGTAGATTGTAGGGTACCTGCACTGCTGTGTTTAGTCTTGAGCCCAACGCGTGTGGATCGCACGCAGGGTCAAGGAGCTCAGACGCTCGGAAGAGGAACTAGTCGTCCATGGGGTTTAGCGTAGACGTCACGTGCCGTCATCTCTAGTTTCTTTCAAGATCAGAGACCCAGCTGAACAAATCTGCGTATCATTCTTTATTCAAGTTGAATCGGATAATGTTTTTGAGCGTCAGATTTGCCTATTCTTAGCCAATCTTGAACACATAGCTTGATGGTTTCAAACCCTCTAGAACGTCTGGGAGTTGTATATATAAAGTCAATTGAGTACGATAGAAGGGACTTCATACCAAAAATCATCCCACATTCAGAACATCCATATTCAGCTCTACTATTTCCAATACACGTATCTATATACACCAACAGTCAACCGATATGGCCCACAATATGATCCACGTACAATACGTCTACATGCAGAATCCAGGAGCACAGCCGGCTCCAGCGGGGCAGACGTACCAACTTCCGCCTAATTCTCTCGTAGGGGTGATCAGCGCAGGACGCCCTAATCCTGGGGGTCAGTCAATTACCCACTATAAAGGAGCCCTGGGCATCCCAAATAATAATGCAGGCGTGGTGGTGTATAGAGAATGGCGGCGAATTGTGAAAGATCAGCTGGTAGCAAGGAACTTTACGCCAATCGCTAATTTCCCTATCGGAGAATTCCAGCAAATCGTCGCAGGAATGAGGAGATTGCGCCCTGCGTGCGATCAGCTCGCCACAATATCAGCCGCGAATAACGTGGCTCGTATGCAGGAGGCCGATGAGGCAGTCGTTCAGCTTATTAAAGACTGTATGGGTAAGTTGACAACCACGATGAACAGGCACCTTCAGCGTGTGGCTAAGGGCCAGCCTGTCCCTCAACTGGGCCAGCCAGGAGTCCCCACTGCGCAGATGATTGTTCCCCAGCTGCTACTACCTACGGGCGCCCCAGCTCAATGGGGTCTTGCTACGACTGATCCGAACCCAGCTCCCGCTGCCCAAAACGCTCTCCCGGCAATTAACCAACCGCAAGCGGATGGACAAGTCGTTCCGGGTATCGTTCCGGCGCAAGGACTAGGAGTACCTGCTCAACCTCAACCGCCGATTAACCAACCGCAAGCGAATGGACAAGTCGTTCTGGGTGTCATTCCGGCGCAAGGGCTAGGAGTACCTGCTCAACCACAACCGCCGATTAACCAACCGCAAGCGAATGGACAAGTCGTTCCGGGTGTCATTCCGGTGCAAGGACTAGGTGTACCTGCTCAACCTCAACAGCCGATTAACCAACCGGAAGCGCAAGGACAAGTCGTTCCAGGTGTCATTCCGGCGCAAGGACAAGGAGTACCTGCTCAACCTCAACCGCCGATTAACCAACCGGAAGCGCAAGGACAAGTCGTTCCAGGTGTCGTTCCGGCGCAAGAACAAGGAGTACCTGCTCAACCTCAACCGCCGATTAACCAACCCGAAGCGCAAGGACAAGTCGTCCCAGGTGTTGTTCCGGCGCAAGGACTAGGTGTACCTGCTCAACCTCAACCGCCGATTAACCAACCGCAAGCGCAAGGACAAGTCGTTCGAGGTGTCATTCCGGCGCAAGGACTAGGAGTACCTGCTCAACCTCAACCGCTGGTTAACCAACCGGAAGCGCAAGGACAAGGCGTCCCAGGTGTCGTTCCGGCGCAAGGACTAGGCGCACCTGCTCAACCTCAACCGCCGGTTAACAGACCGCAAGCGCAAGGACAATTCGTCCGAGGTGTCATTCCGGCGCAAAGACAAGGAATACCTGCTCCACAAAACGCTCCCCCAGCGGTTGGCTCGGTGCAAGCACCAATCATACTCGATACCCCAGCCAGCAGCTCGGCCGGCAGCCCAGCAAACAGCCCAAATAACAGCCCACATAACAGCCCAGCGCCGCCACCGATCATACCTAATATCCCGGTAAATCGCCGGGCGCCACTAGGTGAGTCCTTTTCAAAATAATCCGAGTGTGTGGGTTTTTCACTTACTGACTAAGGAGTTATAGATTAGAGCGCTCTACTTGGACGGTCACGTGCAGTGCGTATTGTTTAGATCCGCCACACGGCTGATAGCCCCGCAGACTACCCGAATTATCGCCGGCTCAATTGGCGCCCTGTCAACGGGGTACGTTTTGCAGAGTTGGATTCCTATAACATCCGTGGACTGTCAGCGATGATTATGAGATCTATACCACATAATACGATTCGGTACATACTTGGCGCGACCGGCGAAGGACGCCGACTCCTACGAGACTATCCCAACACGCCGCTCTCTTGGATCAATTATGTCTTCATTGATGACAATGAAGCGGTAAGGGCCAGGCTCCTGTCGAATCCAGTTCTTGAAGACCCGCTTGATCTCTTGATCTATTGTCATCGTCCAAATAACGTCAGTAGGGAACCCACACCGCCGTTGAGGGGGCACCCCTATCTTGCGCCAGGTGCCGTCACCAATTGGTCTCGTGAAGCGGTAGCAGGAGCCCAATTGCATGGAGGCGCACAACAACCGGAGGCCAGAGCTGATCCCGGGCCGGCTAATGAAGCAGGTGAACCGCAAGAGGGAGATGACTCTGACGCTTTACTTGCAGCATTATCCGGCGCGTCATCAGATGGCTCCGGCGCTGGGGATGGACGCGAGCGCAGCGTTGGGATATTGCCATCCCCCGTTGGAGAGAGAAAGGAATCCCCCGCGAAACGCATACCCCTCGCCCTCAAATTGTCGAGCTTGTTGAATATACAACAGTCGGCGGAATTGGGACGGCGTCCTGCTCAAGGCGACATGAGACGGAAGCGCAGGGGTCTGTTCGACGATGAAAGTTGTGATAAGCGTAAGTCCAAGAGATTTCGTTTGGTTTCCATGGCTAGGGGATTTGTGGAAAGCGAGAAGGTACGGAAGCGCAGTGCTTCCTTCGATGACGAGGAGAGTCATGAGGGTAATCCCAAGAGATTCCGTTCGAGTTTTGCCTCCGAGAGTTTGATGGATTTGACGGCGCGTCTATCGTTCACAGAGTCTACCTAGACGTACTATAGTGTATTAGTGACATTGTTTAGCATTAGTGTTCTTAGAGTGTTCGAATAGATTTCTGATAGCCTGTCGTCATCTGATCAGTTCACGTTCGTCTGGGTTCGCTCACCTTAGCAATAACGTGAGCGGTAGTTGGGCTCTTTGATGGATTCAATCTTTGATGTCGATGGTGTCTTGGCAGACGCCAAGAGACTATCACGTCGTATCCTTGTGAGGCTTAAAACCTTATTTCATCACACGCGGTGGATATCCCAATTGAGACTCAGAACTGTTCACGATCATTTCATTGTCTATGTTCTGTGTTTTGATCCGTTTCAATTCGTGGATCTACTATATGGCTACTTCATCTCGCCCACGATACCAGCATCCCACTTCAGCGTGCGACGTCGCTGTATACCCTACTTCGCGCTCTTTGCTCGTACGGGACACCCCCCTAGGGCTAACCCTCAGAAAATGTACACCCAGCTTCGACGAGGTGTATATAAGGACCCCTCCTGCCCCTCCTTCCGCTTTTGGGTTCCCACTCTCCATACGTTCCACTTCGTCCTTCTACCACGCCCCCACGTCTAGCGCCAGATTCTGACCTACCTACGTCAACCTCCGTCCAAGATCCTCTCGTCTCTCAGTAGACATATCAATAGACTTAATTTTTCTTTTCTTTTGTTTGTTTGAGTTCTATTCGATCTAAAGATCGCACACGTCCCCATGGCACCTCCGGGCTCACAGAAACAGCAGTTACACAAGAGAAAGTAAGTAAACTACGTCTATATATTCGTGAGCCATTTTAATGTTTCCATTCGTCTTAGACGTCCTGCTGCGCAGCCACAGAAGATTGGCGCCGCGAGCGGAAAACGAAGAAAGACTCTGCCGCGTATAGTCGCCCGTCGCCCGGCTGAGGAGAGAGCGTAAGTAATCACGGAAAGCACCAGATTCGCAGTTGGGGGATATGGCGCTCAGAACAAACTTTTTTGTAAACAGAAAGCTGGCGGAGCGCAGGCACTTCGAGCCAGCCGTCGAAGACTCAAGCACTGGGTAGCTCAAAAGAAACCTCCACCTAGCTATCAGAATCTGTCACGCTAACAATCGAGCACAAATTAGGGTTCTGTATGGCGACATTGCGTACGCCAAATCGTGGTGTGGGTTCTTCGAACCCGGCATCACATCAAGTGCCTACACAAATTGGTGTGAGCAGCTCAAGGCCTATATGACAGCCCGCAACCTTGACCCCGGCCACTTGACAGACACCCAAGTGGATGCAATCACTGTCTTCGCTCGCGCCCTTCCGCCCGTGAAAGATCGCGTCACCCTGATTAAAAAATAGCACCACGCAGATGACGTCGGGGAACTCACCCGTCGCCTGAGGATGCTAGTTAAAGACTCGGCTAGGAAACTCCACACGTCTAACCTGCGTCGAAACGCGGCGTGCGCCGGTGGTAGAGACGTCGCGGAATCTCCGAGTAAGTGTTCATTCCCATCTATCTCCCGCCACCCTCACCCTAACTTATTTTGACAGAGTCTCCATCCTCAACTTATTGCCCACGGGCAGTCAGAATCCATATCGTTCGCCAAACGGGTACCCCAGATGCGGGACACCCGTTCCTCGACCATCCCTGGTGTGCTAGCGACTCCAACTGGGGAATCGCATGGGGTGTCCTAGCAACGCCGAGCATGAAAAATCTGCTCGAGGTGGTTAGAGGGCAGCGTGTGGAGGAGGAAATCGGATGCCCACGATATCTGATCGGGGTGACTGGTGAGGGTGCCCTCATGCTACGTCAAGAACCCGAAAAACCACTCCCCCTGCGACAGCTCATATTTCTCCATAACAATAATGACATTCTAGCGTGGCTCCTTGCCAACCATGGCCAAGATCCCCTCGATCTCTTAGTCGTCGAGTCACGTCGCGATAATGGAGAGGATGCAGTCGAGACGCCCGAGCCTGTCAATGGGAGATACCCATTTCTCAAACGCAAGGTTTGGGAAGATACCGTGCGGGCCATGCAAGCGGATGAGGATGAGGATGAGGAGGAGGAGGGGGAGGAG
>QOVD01002463.1:26673-44227 GCA_003521225.1 Tuber microsphaerosporum
GGAGGAGGAATGGCTAGAGCCCGAGCGGGAGGAGGAGGAGGAGGAATGGCTAGAGCCCGAGCGCGAGGAGGAACCGCAGGCGCCTCCTGCCGGGGGGACAATCATTTTGGACGACGTAAGTATCGACACCTAACGGGGCGTCAGTTAACATAAAGATCAAAACACGATAGCTAATTGACGACGTAGGACGAGGAACCGGGAGCTCCGGGCCCCTCAACACGACGGAGGGCTGCCCCACGAGAAATAGAGGAGGAACCGGGAGCTCCGGGCCCCTCAACACGCCGGAGGGCTGCCCCACGAGAAATAGAGGAGGTCCCGAGCTCTAATCCTTCTGCGCCATCTATGCAAACGAAACTCCAAGACGTCCGGAAGGTTTTACGGGAGATGCCCTGGATGGCAAACTACTTAACAGATACCGGGCTGGCAGCTGCGCTGCGTTTGGGACTTGATGGTGCCCAAGACTCCGTTGCTTCTACCCTACCTGAAATCGGCGATGAACGTCCAGCCTCCCCCGCCGTTGCTCTGATTGATGCGCAGGCTCACACAACACCAGTGAGAGGGACAGAACAAGCAGCTCGCACCAATGAACAGCCGCCCGCCACGCTCCCAGCCCCGACAGAACCAGCAGCCCCGGTGACGCCCCCGGCGCCCAGGGCTTCTTCAACGCCTAGTTTTCGTAGTACCCCAAACAACACCCAATCGCCATCTCCCCAATTGCGCCGTTCAAGAAGACACGGGGCTGGACAAAAATAATTAGGGATTTCCTCGCTTCTCGAGCATTTTTTTTTTCTTTCTTTTTTCGCAAACTATTCCATCTTACGCTAGACCTTATTTTGCTTTAGTTGGAATTTTTTAGTTTCTGATTCGTTAGCTAGTATGTGATAGTAAAGATATCATTGGGCGCCCTTGCTTCAGCTTCTCGTATCCTGTAAGGTTAGCAGTAGTCCTTACACCTCCTTGTGTTAACATCCGAGAATTTTTTGCTGGATCAGTCACGCCGAGCATTCTGTCCTAAACTAGTCAAACACATAAGCATGGCGTGAATACAGATTTCCAGACGTTCAGTGGTTTTGATTCGACATCGGGAGATAAGGTTCGATAATCCTAATCCGTTTTAGGCGTGGCGAGTGTCTTGCTAGAATTAGTGTCGCTAACTGATACTCGTTGTGGCTAGATTTTGCTTAGCCTCCTACACTAGCGACGCCCATTTCATCGAACCTTTTCAACCAGAGTCAGGACGATCATGATACCTCAGGACGTCGAGATTACGATCATAATGTTGAACAAGCTGAAAACCCCTTTCTACAGGCGAATATTCTCTTTCAATAACGAGTGATAGTGTGTGATTCTACCAACCCCCCCTAAGTCCTAGCGTATAAGACCCGACGCGTCCTTTGAACATAGCCACAGATTCCTCATCTTCACGACACGAAAGATACATTCTATTGTTCTACGTCCTAATTCCTGTTTTGCCTAACGTTGATCAACCGTTTAGAATTCCACCATGTATATACAACCGCAAGCCAATTCACGCAGCCAACCAACTCCCCGAGTGGGAAATCTGAACTGGCGTAGACGCGAAGTCGCATCTGATGGCGTACGATCAGCGAGATCGAGGTCGGGAACGCAACAAAACCAATCCAGCAGCTCGCCGAGTACACTGTCGAACGGGCAGCCATCGCATTTGCACCCTACACCACCAAACGTAACCGGAGAACTCGAAAGACCACCAAAGCGCCCCTGGAGAAGAACTATTCAGAGCACGACGTATACCGATATTGAGGCGGAACCTGACCCACAAGTACTATCGGAAACAGTTCGTCTAAGCGATGACAGCAGTGATGAGTACCAAATCTCCCGCGGATCGCATCAGACTGAATCGGATACTGAGCCAGACGGGGAAGACAACGATATTCCAGATGCTACTGGAGCAGGGCTGCGTCATCGGTCACGAGCGGCGGGCGGACAAACAAACAATCGCATGTCGACTGTGCGAGTTTCGACCACCTCCGGGTCACAGGAGGCAGCCCTCGTTAGGCAGACGCCAGCAGTTCGAGGACGTATAATGCCCGGTAGTGCGTATACTCCACCAGCGCTCCCGTCGTCCAGCCTAGCGCGATATTCATCCCCACTGGACACTCACAGTGCCTCTGCGTCGGGAGTTAGAAGTTCGAGTCCAGCCGGCGAATCGAGTACGCCACACCGTGAGGACATGTGGCCGAGTACTCCGTCACGGCGGAATACAGCGAGAGGAGTAGAGGCAGCTGTAGTAACGCGGGCCAAGGCACTCATTCTCTGGTACACCCTCTTTGATGACCCACTCCCAGGCCCAGTTACTTTGACGTCTCAGGTACACCGTGCTTGGCTTCAGGCGCTCAATCATATATCCGATGCAGGAAATATGGAAGCATCGGAGGAAAGCATAAAAATAGTAAGTGGACACAGATACACTGGGATGACGCCCCCGCCGATGTCGGGTGTAGTACTAATTGTGAAAGATACGCAATAGACACTCTGGGGTAAGATCCCAGTTTGTTTTCCACGTAAAAGATGAGATCGGAAAATTATACGATCTCCCGGAAGATCCCACAGTGGTTGCGCGCAGGGTGGACTACCTACTGGAAAAGGATAGGTTTATGTGCTCCCCAAACGGATATGAGGTTAGTGTGCGCTAGTTGGCGAGACTTCTTCCAATAACTAATAAGTATTAAACTCCTCCTAGAAATTGACCTTTCGATTCCGGGCGCCCCAGATTCCTGAGGCCATATGGGGTAAGTACTTTAGAGGCAAGAAAATGCGTGGGATTGTCGAACCCGATTTTCTTGGGCGTATCAACGGCACAATGATTTGCTTAACGTGTGCAATCCTATGTCATACCCTACGAGCATGGCAAACAGGAGTATATAAGGAATCATGCGAGTTCAAGCCTTACGCGGTAGGAGGTCAGCCCGATCCCGAACCCACCTCGTTTTCGCCAGGACGCTAACATGATCGGAACCACTAAAGACCTTTTTGCCCAGCAAACTCAGACGTGGGCCAATTGCCCAGAGTGGATACAGGCGATAATTCTGGACAATATTCGTGGGACCATCCGGGCCAAGATGGAGAAGGAGCACGGCGTGCAACAAGATCGCCACGAGGGGTATACGGACGATTGGGCAGCGGTAGCCGCCGAGCTGCAGAATCACGCATCCAGCCAGGCTACGCGACGGGCAGCCCACCAGTGTCATACTTCCGACGATTGGGCAGCGGGAGCAGCCGAGCTGCCGAGTCAGCCATCCAGGCAGGCTACGCGACGGCCAGCACACCGAATTCAAACTCCCAGCAGCCTGCGCATTGGAACATTAGTGGGGCAGCAGGATAGTCAAAACGATTCGCAGGAGAGTGACATATCCTTTGATTTCCGCCAGACGTCAGCTGCCCGTGTTCTCAGATTTCTCGATTCTGATCCGCCGAGTCCAGATAGTTCACAGGAGGTGACCGGGGGACTATCGTTGGACAGGACTGTGAGTATTACTCCATCGCGACGCCTCTCGCTGAGCCTTGACGGAATAGAGCTAGCACAAGAGGGGACAAGCCATAGTGAGCAGGAAGATGTGGAACAAGGGCGCAATGGGAGCGTTGGTGAGGGTAATTAAGAAAAGAAGTATGTGTCGCGTATGTGTCGAGTAGCTTAATTAATACTATTTGTTTGACGGTGTGTTGATATGAGATCATGAAGCAAAATCTGGGCGATTGGAGGAGAATCAATGAAGGTAAGCCGCGACGGAGGCGTCTGGGCGATGTAGATATAGTAAACTTGAACATCACAGGGTGACGTCGGAAAGAAGATAATAGGGCATGCGTACGAGTCTGAGAAGTATCACGAGGGCGTCCAGATATCACACAAGAGCGTCCAGATAGAAAGGAAAAAGTCTAGTTACGATCAGGACGCACAGCACGTAGAGGGGGTGAAATCAGGAGGTAGAAGCTATCCGAGGGAAATACCAGGACGAGAGAGCTCAGTATCATGGGATCCTGATGTGAGGCGTCGGAACGGGCGAAGCCCAGACGCCGAAGATAAAGATCGAACATCAGGATGGAAGACGCCAGGATCAGAGGTGATCAGGATGGAATGGACGATCATCAGGCGTCGCCCTGATGTAGCAACCGAGAATCGGGTGTTCAGGACGCAAGAGCAGAGCACCAGACGCAGTCAGGGCGCACAGGGCGTAGGGGTCCGTGTCAGGATAGCGTCAGGGCGCGTGACGTTAGATAACGCAAAATCAGGACGCAACGTCAGATCGACGTTGTGTCCTGATTCGCGATTGACGTTATGTGCGCTAGGTGCGCCAGACACACAGGGTGCTCAGGGCGCGCAGTATTATTTTTGCTGATGAGCATCAGGCCCGAAGATCACCAACCACCAAGCCCCTCTATGGAGGGCCATTAGCAAGTTATAACATTGTCCCTATCGTTGGGCTACCTAGGCTACCCCACCATGAACGAAGCCTCTATGAGGTCTACGACATACTTGAGGAAGAAGAGGATGAGATCTCAAGAGGGCAGAGGGTGGTTGACGAAAGAGATATCACACAAGCTGTGAACGACATGGAATCCATCTGGCGGGAACAGATGATCAAAGGATACCGGAATGACCCAGTCTACCAATTGGCCCAGGACTCCAACAACACATCCCGAGGAGGAAAAATACAACACTACCGCATCCGTAATGGACTACTCTATGCCACCACTGAAGGAGGGGAGGACTGCCTCTATGTACTAAGAGGACATGGGGTCAATGGAGAAACGCTTAGGGAACTAATGATTAGCGAGATACACAACAAAGGGCACCACAGTGCAGATCCAACCTATTGTATGCTACCGAGTATATCTATTGGCCAGAAATGAGGAAGGATTTTAGGGATTTCGTCAGGCAATGCGAGCTTTGCCAGGCAAACAAGGAACGCAATACTTTGCCGGAAGGCGAAGCACTTACTCTCCTTTTCCCCTCCGAGATATTCTTGAGTTATGCTATTGATTTCATGGGACCTTTTACTAGGCTAAAGAAAAAGGACTCGGTATTGGTAATAGTGGATAGAGCAGTGGGATATAGCTGGCTAATCCCAACCTCGGTCAACGCTACTGCAGTAACCACCATGGAACTACTCCGGCACTATATTTTTACGCCACATGGAGTACCTACCTCGATTGTCAGCGATGCTGACCCACGATTTACTTCTAAGTTCTGGAAGCAGACCCTCAAAACCATGGGGGTTGAACACATCATGACTGCGTCCGGCCACCACCAAACCAACAGGAAAGCTGAACGGAAAATCAGGGAACTTAAAACTGCCCTGAGAAACGTTATCAACAACCACCAGACCAACTGGCTCTCCTCCCTTCCTGAAGTGACAGCATATTCTAACGCTGGATACTCAGATACTATTAACATGTCACCATATAAAGCGGTATATGGACGAGACTACCCTCTACTTGATACCTACCGAACCTACCCCTCTGCAGTTCCTGCCTCTGACGACTACTACAACAGACATCAGGAGATCAGAAATGCAGCCTACCAACCATTAAGGCTGGCAAGAGCGAGGTCTGCCAGAGTGGCAGCTAAGAGAAGAAAAGAGCATAAACCGGTGGAGGTTGGAGGAATGGTTATGGTATTTGGAGACCAATTTGCAACAGAATCTGGCAGGTCCAGGAAACTACAACCACGATGGCGAGGACCCTTTATGGTATTAGAATTCGATGAACATACACAGAACTACACAGTTAGTATGGACTCGAGAATGTACCGCCGGCAGAACGGGGTGTTTCACTGTTCAGTTATCAAAGCCTACCACCCCAATGACAATCAACGGTTTCCAGGCAGGACCCATGCTAAACCAGCACCTATCCTCATCAACGAAGAACAGGAATGAGAAGTGGAAGCGATACTGGACCATAGGCAGAGGCATGGACGAGACCAATTCTTGGTCAAATGGATTGGATATCCAACGAGTGAGAACTCTTGGGAACCTATCGAGGAACTTGAGAATTCGATGGAGATGGTACAGGCATGGTGGACTGACAACATGCCAGGAGATGAATTTCCTATTGTTTTTTCTGGGTATATTACGGTTTGTTTTTCTCCAATTAGGGATGGTTTTGAATCTCATGTTATTGAACCTTCGGTTGACAAAGGGTTTTGGGAACCCCATTTGGATACTGATTATGATAGCGAGGAATGATATTTTGAGTTTTTATTATGTCTGGAAATAAGGATTTTATTTTGTTTTCGGGGTGTAACCGGTACAGGTACCTGAGTTACTATGTTT
This sequence comes from Tuber microsphaerosporum, assembly GCA_003521225.1. Taxonomy (NCBI): domain Eukaryota; kingdom Fungi; phylum Ascomycota; class Pezizomycetes; order Pezizales; family Tuberaceae; genus Tuber; species Tuber microsphaerosporum. The sequence continues at coordinate 32,985 of QOVD01002463.1, forward strand.
GGTTTCGAGTATCGTTTGATACTTAGTGTGTTTTATGTTTGGTTTCGAGTATCGTTTGATACTCAGTATGTTTTATGTTTGGTTTCGAGTATTGTTTGATACTCAGTATGTTTTATGTTTGGTTTCGAGTATTGTTTGATACTCAGTATGTTTTATCTTTGGTTTTGGGTATCGTTTGATACTCACTATGTGTTAGGTTTGATACCTAAGGAGTTTCAAGGCTGCCATTTTCGGAGCCTTATTTGTTTTGTTAAGCAAGGCACGGGATTGCCTGACAAGTGTATTTAAGACCTGCTATTTTCCAGACTTAGAGGAGGCAGACTTCGACAGACAGAGTTTTCAATATACTTGGTTGAACAGTTACTTCTTCAGTTCGCTTTGAGAATCTTTAGTATTCACTTAGGTTTACCAAACGCCTACTATTAGGAACTACTTAGTTGTTGCGATATAGTACGAAGTTTGTTACAACAACTTAGTCTTAGCCTCTGGTACTTAGTCTCGTTAGATACCGCACTTTGGTATAGAGACTATATCGTTATCCTATCGATATACGGCACCACCCCGTGGGGCCGTTACAAATTCTATAGTTCTGACTAATTGGCTTATTTGGCATACATTATGTTTGCCTACTTCACTCACTGAACCTAACCATCATCTCATCTATAGCTAAATTTGATCTTGTCTTACTAATACCTACTGCAATCGCCCCCTTAAAAGTGAATGCAGCAGTTCATGCTTCTTCCACTATTTACAACTTGGTTGTGGCTCAACATAGATAGGCTCGATATAGAGATATCATTTAATTTGCTGATATCGTAGATTCCAAGTCCCTTGTGAATCTCCCTTCTTCCAATCAAATCCAAGCATCACCAGAATTCCATCAGATTGCGACATTAATAGACACCTATTAACACCACTTGTGCTATAAAGCACCTCATTTCTGGTAAGGTTACTGGCTTTTAGGGTCTTGTAAATAGCAAGCTTCAGGAGGTATCTGGGCTGCACATTGTTGCTACATACTGATTTGTATTCTCATCTAGTATTGAGAATACACAGTCATCCCAGAAATATCGGAATAAACTATATGGCATTGTTGCTACCCCATTCTGTGGCCTCTCAATATTTGACCTGACCTCATGAAGATCAACTTGAAATTGATGCTCTAGGGGAACAAAAGTATCTGGTATTTCTGGTTTCTGAGTAAATCCAGCCTCAACACTGGCGTTTACATCCACTTGAGCCCTCTCAATCATTTTAGCTCTCCTTGGCTTTCGGGGACTCTTGGGCTGGTCATCATTTCGCTTTTTTGGAGTACTGACTCTGCCTGCTGATCGTATGTTGTTCGAATTTCTCCAGAGCGGCTTGTGGGACGGCATTTTGACTAGAATTTCTGAATATTCTACTACGAACTATCTATATCTCTTAACAGATGATGTTCTGACTTCACTGACTAATTCTGTCTCAGACAGTGCTCAAGACATTAATAGGGTTGGCATCAGATCCTCCATTGTTACGCCAGTCAAGGAGGTAATCGAAAAGCCAACAAGGTTTGAAAACAAAGTGGAAGGGGAAAAAAAATAAAAAAATCGTTAAGGCTCTGTTTGGCACGCCACCATATAAAAAAAAATGACATTTTTTTATATGGTGGCGTGCCAAACAGGGTCTAAATTTTGTGACGAAAACAAAACTTATCCCTGACGATTTATGATCCCTATTTTTTTTCTTTTCCCCTCACTTTCACTCTCCTGAATTTGGAAATTGTATATATCATAGTTAAGTAACACCTAGGGAAGCGATTTTTTTTCTTCTTTCTTTCCTTCTATATACTCCGCGAGCAGGTCGTTATTAACTATAGCCTGCGGCCTAGCTTTTCGTCTAAAGGGCTGAGTCACATGACTTTTCCGAATTGAAGCGCTTTACCATAATATTATTATATTAATATTATCATCACTCTTTCTGCTCCTCAGTAGTTTAAGATCCACCACCACTACACGTCCATATGTCAAGTCCTATCTCGGATGTGTTCACGTATGTGTCCAGTTCCACACCCCTGGTGGACATGTGGTGACCGTTTTTTTTGTCCGGGAGTGAATTTTGTAGCACTTTTGGTTATACCATGTGTCTGCTAGGGGGGGGCTCCGAGTTTACAGTGGGGATGTGCTACATTCAGTGCGATGAATAAATCACCTTATTGTTCATGGTGGGGTAGATTTGGGATAGTTCTTAGGGCGATATATAATACTTCGAAATGGGGCAAACTCCAACAAGACAATCACGTAATGTGTATAGAGGTTTCGTTAGGTCTCTTCATAGATTCGATAACCGGGAACACCTAACTATCCCTTCTACTTACACTACCAACTCCCCAAACTGAATCGCCATTCCAACCATTTCCTATAGGTTAATAGGCAAGTGCCCGTCAACTCTCAGTGGGCTCGATAGGAGTGAGAGCTCTGGCTGCAAAAGCCCAGGACGTGGTTGGTATGGCGGCGGGCTCGGCTGGTGACCTAGAAACATCCCGTTCGGCTGGTGGGGCAATTGGGGGAGTGAGACTAGTGGGGGGTACGTGCTCGGTTGGGAGCCAGCTAGGAGTGCTACATCCTACTTGGGTAACGGATCATTCCTTCCTTCCGCAGGGGATATTTCTCCGCGTTAACTGGCGGATTGGAATCCATCGGTATCATCTCGTCAGGAGATGGAAGGTGTCGCAGCGCTATAGTAATATACTCGAATCACTTCCCAGATCCAATCAACTACCCTTCGTCTCTGGGTGCCATACTCTATCACTCGCATAACCCCCTCCTGACTTGGGAACGGAAGGGAAACCTAACAGGCAGGGGCAGGGCAGAGCTGGATTATGTAGTAGGAACCATAAATAGAGGAGGAGGCTAGAGGCGTGTGGAAACAGCGGGGGAGTACGGAGATGGGAAAAAGGTAGAAAGAAAGAGAAAAATGAAGAGAGAGAAATGGGTAGATGGACCAAATCTAACCTTGCCAGAAGAGATAATAGTAGGGACAAAGGATTATTATAAGCGTCCGCCGGTTGGGCGGGCTGGAACGTAAAGCTTCGTAGAGAAGAGAGGTGGGTCAGGGGTGTTGATGGGAATAAACTAGCTAAGCGGCAAATAATCTAGACTCGCCGGCCACCTTGAGAATACTTGTCATGATATATCACTCGAGTTTCTGCCTCATCCCATATGGACAAGGTTCTATCGTAGCTCCACTCCCTGAAACTCTCCAACGAAGGGGCATATATTAGTACTGGTACCTAACTGTCGGCGTCTCCACCTTCACACCGTGAGTATATCAACCCAGTCTCGCCGCCTAAGTATCGTGGGAGCATTCGAGTCATTATTGCGCAAAAAAACCCACGCCTCCACTTAGTGCCCCAGTACGCCCAGTTTCCCCTAAAATCAGAGCTCACCAACCAACAAGTTGCAATTGCGGTAACCTGGGGCTCCTTTCTTCCATGGCACAATTATACAAGTTCTTGCGGTAGTCAAGGTCTATCCTGGATTGGTCCTTTTCCAAACATACAGCAATGCCATCACAGTACACACTGACATCATGTAGCACATTAGCTTGTTTCTGTTGGCGTTAGGTTAGAGTGGAAATTGCGTTTACCTGTCACTCCAGTAGCAATATAGAAATTAGTTCTATCTGCTGATTCAGGTTCTGTTCGAGGATAAGCATTATTAGGGAATAATGCAGCCTCGGAGACCTACACGTTTTATTTATGCGTATAAGTATCCTGTCAACTGAAGCACACTGCACAAGGCTTACCGTGACAAAAAGCTCGGATATAGATGTCCAAGCGGCGCTCACATGTAAAGGTGCTGACATGCCAATCTCGCGTGTGTAAACGTCCGGCTGGATTTCGGCCCTTTGGGTTGTCTTATCTAGGTCCGCCTTTAGGGCTGCATATACCGCCGGAAGCTCGTCGAGTTGCGGGTACCGAGCCTAGCATGTGAATTAGCATGTGTTACCAATTATAGATAGATTGCTCGTACTCGTAGATCAACTATGTGCGCAAAGCTGTCTGGATCAGACGAGTCGTACGTGTAGCACACGACGTCGCAAGAATTCAATTTCGCCTCATTTTCCAGAATTGCGGATTCTAGTTCGCCTAGTTCTTCAATCTAAAATGCCGATGTCAGTGATGTAAAATTGTGATTTGCCTAGATATTAGGGCTCACTATCAAATAGCATTGTTTGCCCCCTTGTAATTCTACACTATTAACAGCGGTTCTTGGCTTGATTGTGGAGTGATATGTCGAATCAAAGGGCCTGTTGAGAAATGCATCTAATATTGAGCTCTATTTTCCAATTAGTTGAGCCTCGTTGTTAGTCTAATTAAGGAAAGAGTCACACCTTCCCGCTTCCACGTGAACCTAATACGTAGCAGAGAACAACATTACGTTCTACTCTCCCTTGCCTCCTCCGTCTCTTCCTCGGTTTAGTGACTTTCAACGCGGCGGTTGTGCCACCCTTCTCACCACTTTCAAATCCCAGGTACGCCAGATAAGCCAGAGTCATTTTTGGATCCTGGAAGGTTGTCATGCTCCATTGGGCTAGCCACCCTTGAAGAGTGATATGTCCGGCTTCAGATCTGACTGTCGAGGATGGGAACGAGGAATCCACCCATGATGCAGGAAGACCGGGAGTGGGGGCAAAGAGCGCGGCCAGCTCATCTCCGTTGAGTCCTCCGTCATTATCCTTATCAAAAAGGAGGAAAAGGTCCACGAAAAACCTGTACCCAAGGGGAGAAAGCTCTGCTGATGCATTGGGTGGGACCTCGAATCTAATATAAAGGCTTTAGTTATCGCGAAGGTAGCAAAGTTTAGGGGCAGATAAAGAAAAACATACTTTGGGTGTAAAAAACTGTCTTTTAAACTTAAGCTATCGGTGTAATGAAAAACGCGTAATATTGTCCAGACAGTTTCGTGTCTAGCTTTTTCTGTGAACATCTTGCTTAGTAGGATAAAACCTTCTTTATCAACCCCCTCCTCGGTCCGAGAATTAGGTAGTCGTTTTTTTATCGAGGTCTTTATATCGTCAAGCTCCTCTGGGCTTAGAGATTTGTCAAAACATTTCTTCTAGAAAGGCGCGTGAGAAAGTATGTCTGGAGAGCCCATGGAAGGGTTAGGGTTAACTAGAGATGGTACCTGGAATTCTTGAAGCTCGAGATCGTTCAAAAAGCCGTCTTGATCCCTATCACATAGGACTAAGAATGTAATTAGCATTAGGTGCCTGCTGAGTATAGATGAGGCACAAACAAAAGATTCGTTGAAGAGCTGCCACCGCGGCAGGTTTAAGGTTCTACAACAGATGATGGTAAGCCCCCGCTGAACCTTGGGCGATTTCGGAGGAACATACCTGTTCTTTAGAATCATATAAGGGTGCAACCGGATGTGTTACAGCTTTTTGGCATAGGTAAAAAAGCTCGTTAACGTTCTTCTGCTCTTTTGCACTAGCCCTTATGCAGGAGTCGATTTCCTGTGAGCCAACGAGGTCAGTACTTAATCGGGGAGATGTGGTTGAGGGGAATGACCTTGAATTCTAACATTATAGGCATCATTTCTTCTTCAGGATCAACACCAGGCGACAGATCTGTTTTGTTTGCACATAGAACAACAGGAAGCTACCCTTATTAGCCTGAAGCAATTCAGTTCGGAGGTGATGGACGAACATTCACTCCCAAGCTGCGAAAGAATGGAAGCCTGTGAAATATCCGCGGTCAGAATCCAGAGGCTCACATGGAAAAAGAGGGTAAGAATACCAAGATAGGGAAACTCTCTCATAGCTCTAGGGGGACAATCAGCTGAGCATTCGAAAATAAGACAGTGTAACCTGAGCAGCTAACATAATGATCTGAGTACACCAAACATATGACATCGGATCGCCGAATTTCTTTGCGAAGGGTATTTAGTTCTTGCGGGAGAGCTGCACAGGGACCGGTTATTAGCTGTCATCAAGCCTCCAACCCCTGGTGTCGGGAGGCACACACCAGAGGTATCAACAATTGTTGTGGTAACACTTCCGGGGGCGGCTATTGTAATTGCGGGAAGTGTTGGCTGGATCTTGCTTGAGATGAAAACGTTTTTGACTAGAGAAGTGATGAGAGATGATTTCCCAGTGCCTAATGGAATTTTTGATGATGATGGTCAGAAGCTATTTGTCCGGATGCGTTGATAGGGGACTTGCCTTCGTCTCCGCACACAACTATTCGAACGGTATCAGCCATTCCAACCAGGGCGGGTGGGATGAGTGATGAGTGCGATAATTGGAGTGGCCAGTGTACTTTTTCGTAAAGGTTTTGGGGTAGGGATATCAAAAGTGCGTAAACTTGGGTGGTAGATGAGGTTGGATGGATGGAGAGCTGGAAGCTGGCGACATTAGTAGGTGGGGAGCCAGGATTGGTGATACGGCAGGGCTTTCATTGGGCTCGCGTGGCTCCGTCATGGATGGCACGGCCGATCCAGGGCCCAGTCTTGGTGGAAATAGCCGCATGGTTCTGACGTGGGAACACACCGTATCACACATTTCTCCACCACCAATACAGTACCGGTGCAGTATCCACACTTCATCTTCCTCCTTCCCAATCCATCTCATACAACCACCATCCCCATCTCCCTCGTTCCACTTAACCTGTTGTGTGCAAGCTTCCTCGCTCGAGTTTCTGCTCTCAAGAGGTCTCATTCAGCGGCTCCTGTATCGCCATTTCATCCTATCTACAACACCGCTCGTTTCTTCGTTTGGGCCACATTGTTCCGTGACAGTCAAGCAATGTTTGGACTACCGCCGCCCCCTAGGCATCCAGGCTCCCCCGGAACGGGGCTTTGGGGTAACGGAATGCAAGGCGCGCCGCTCCCCGTTGTTGAGACGAACAATGTCATCGCGTACCCTGAAGGGCCGGAATACCAATTTTCGGTCGGTGAAGGTATGTTCCAGGCGTGTTCGGCCAGCATTTTGCGGTCTCGGGTAGATCTCCTGTGCCAGTATTGGTTCGTTCGATGCGGTACTTGTGTTGTGCGCAGAGCAAACTGGCCAGACTTCCAATTTACCACCCTTGCTGACCGTTTGATCCCCGGATTGGTGCAGGCACATACAAATTGAAGGAGGATATTTTCCTTGCCACGCCTCCGCCACATCCGTCAGAGTCTCCGATAACAGTCCTCAATCCCCTTAGCACAGCGCCCCAGCCTACAGTTGCCGGAACTAAACTCTCTCTAGTTGCCATCAAATCAAAAGATGCACCCTCCCCTGTCTACCATAGTCCCGGAATGTCGCAGAGTAAGGAAAGTCAGTCTGGGCTTGACCCAAGAACCTCTGCAGACACAGACTCGCATAGCTCTCTTGTGAAAACGGGCTCAGGGAGCAATACATCTCGTAATGGGGACGGAGCGAATGTTGCTACAGAGAAGTTTGGAGGGGGGAATGCATCTTTGTCTGCATCTAGCAAGGACGCAGCCAGGAGAAAAAAGCCAAAGAACAATATTGCCAAAAACAATTCTACCTTCGTCTCGGGAGTTATTTCTCATGAACACCTAGCGAAACGGCTTGCGGAGAGAAACTCGGAAGATTTGTTTGTGTTTGCAAACATAAACCGAGCATTCAACTGGTTGGATATGGGTTCCTCAATTAAGGTTCAAATTTACCGCTGCCAACGATTTATGTGCAAGAATAAAGAGCTTAACATTTTATATCTTTGTAGCAAGAGCCTCTCTCGAGGATTTTATTCACGAAAGCGCATCCACTTTGCCATGATGTCAACCTTCTCACTAAGAGTTCTACTCACCTAGACGTGATTATCGGCTTCTCGAGTGGGGACATTGTGTGGTTTGATCCAATCTCAAACAAATATGCGAGGCTAAACAAGAATGTAAAACCCCACGGAGCTGTATATCACAAATTCTTTGTGATTCTTATTTTTTCAATTTTTTTTTCAGCGGTATTGATGCTGATAGAGCCCTCTACCAACTCCAGGGAATGATAAACTCGCATGCAGTCGCAGACATCAAATGGATACCGGGGACTGAGAATTTATTTCTAGCTGCCCACCAGGACGGATCTTTGATAGTATACGATAAAGAGAAGGAGGATGCGCCGTTTATGCCTGAGGATGCACCGGATGCCAGTGAGATACCTGAGAAGGTTGCTACGGGATCTGATAGTACGGCAAGTCTCTTGAGGTACTTTTCGGTGAATAAGTCGGTGGAGTCAAAAAACCAGAGAACCAATCCTGTTTCGTATTGGTCGGTCTCTAGAAGCGCCATCACAGCCTTTGCTTTCTCCCCAGACTATCAGTGTATTGCCGTGGTGGCTGAAGATCAGTGTTTGCGGGTCATTAATATCGTCAAGGAAAAGTAGGTGACTCATATTCCACGAGCGATATAATTCTCTACGGCTCGAGAGCTACGTAAGGTACTAACGTATTTATTAGGCTTTTGGATGTTTATAGTAGCTACTATGGAGGGCTGATGTGTGTTTGTTGGTCTCCGGATGGAAGATACGTTGTCACTGGTGGTCAAGATGACCTTGTATCCATATGGTCGTTTCATGATCGACGCATCGTAGCTCGTTGTGAAGGACACCATTCATGGGTATCTAGTGTTGCCTTCGATCCTTGGCGTTGCGATGATCGTACTTATCGTTTTGGGAGTGTTGGAAACGACTGTAGGCTGCTACTATGGGATTTTAGTGTTGGAATGCTTCACAAGCCAAAAGCGGTACGGCCCGAGAATCTCCTTATCTCATTTTTTTCTGCCGTTTTTTCTCTCCTTCCTCTCCGTTACGCTATTCTGCCACGAAGGTTACCGGTTTGCGAAGCTGCAACCGATAACAAGGGTTATGATATCAGTTGTTTCCAAGTAGAGTCTGTGGCTAATTCGGCCCTTGGATGGATCCAGGCGACCACACAACACCGTGGGAGCATGTCATCTCATAATTACCAGTCTCAAAGCGGAAGAATTCACGCAGAAAGCCTGTCGGGGAGGTTGCGGTCAGATTCCAACATCGCCTCCACCCATGACGAGAGTTCGGACCAAGAAATCGCTGTTCATCCCGTGGAGGAGCGTGTACGGACTGCCGTTCTACCGCCAATCATGGTAAGTCGAACCTCCTCCCTATCGTTATCAAATAGAAAAATTAGTACTTCCTTTCTTATAGTCCGAAAGGGTCTCACCATTGGTTTTTTTCCTTCCTTTTTTCCTCAACTCGTACCTTGAACTAAACTAACAGCAAGGTTGCATGTGATGAAAAAAATAGTCGAAAGTCGTTGACGCGGAGCCTCTCACTCAGCTAGTTTTTCTGGAAGACTCAATCATTACAACATGCACGGATGGTACGTACTTTCCCCCAACATCTTTCCGGTTCCTGGTTCCTATTTTTTCTTCTCTTTTTTTCCCCAAGGGTTTCGTGCCCTTTTCCTGCCCTGGCCCGCTTTGCCAAGCATGGCATGGGACTGCAGGAAAAACAAAAAGAATTTCCATCGACGACCTTGTCATTTCTAGCTCCAGAGCTAGCTCCCTGATTTAGCTTGATTCTCACTTTAGCGCAATTCATTCCCGTCGCTTGATTGCTCTATCTTAAGAATGGTTTGCGAGGCTGACTTTTTTCCCCCTTAACCTCGCCGCGCGAGGAGGAAAATTTCCGACGGAACGATAGGCCACTTGAAGACGTGGAATCGACCACATGTAGAACAAACCCGGAATAGTAGCGAGGTGACGCTTTCGGCGGTGGGGAGTTGATGTGATTTGATATTGATGATAGTGTATTGTGTCTTGCGATTGATCGGCCGAATGATTGATAGGTTTGAAGGCCTACGGTGTTATCAGTTATCAATCACATCATTTATACGGCACTCGGCTCGTCTGTCTTTTTTCGTTTTTCACTTCTATCGTTTAGCCCGGCTTTCTTTTTCTTTTTCTTTTCTATTTTTCTACCTATCCGGGCCCCTCAGTCCATCTACTTGTTTGCCAAGTTAGTCACTGATCTCACACCTCCTCTTCCTCTTTTTTGCTCGCCGAAATGACACGTTTCTAGTGTTTACCTTTTTTTCCCCCGTCCAGTAAGGCTAACCTCTGGTGTAAATACTGCTTTCTATAATATTATTATTATGGTGTGGCTCCGGGCATGATTTACCCACCCAACCCAGAATATCACGACTTCAAACTCGTGTACCTCGACAACCACAGCCCCATTTAAGAGCTTCTGTAAATATTTTCAATTTATCACTTGCTAGATAACTCAAGCAGCAGCTAGGTAGATTTTAAGATTGTATGGGTAGCCGAGTCTGGTAAATAAACATTAGGCTATCTGTAACAAAATAATATCTTGATATTATTCTTCCCGATTTGGAGGCTAAGACTAAATATTCATGGTCAGGTCAGGAAGTGATCGTCTCTTAATGAATGAGCGACTTTGATTTGGAGCGCCCGGAGCCGCACCTACTTGGGTTTATATTCTTTGTTTTCTCCATCTGGATGTTGTAGCCTACCGTACCATCATACAAACGGATGATAGGCACCGGCACTGAGCTTGACCTGCTTTAAATGTAGCCAACCAACCATACTCTACACTACAGCATACTCGAGTGTAGTACTACCGTACACTCCCGTTTGAAAAACCTCGTAGCCACACTGGTCAATTTATGTAGCTATGGCTGTTGCTAGGCCGGCACCAACATACTATGCCAGCCACAACTACATGAATGAACTGGTGTGGTTATGAAGACTTTTTTCAAACGAGAGTGTAGTAACGCAGTGACGGCATGTAAATGAGGCCTTATCGGAATACACTGTGCAACACGATAGATACACAGTTGTATGTACACACTCTCTCTTTCACCATCATCATCATCATCATCATCATCATACTCGTAGTAGACAAGAAGTAAGTTACCGTGCATCATGGGTCGTGAATTTGGCTGGGAGCTCAGATACGCACGTTTTTTTTTTTGCCATATACCAGTATTTTGTGAATCCTTATTATCGGGTATGATAACTTCTTGCCTACTACTACAAGTACTCCTAGCCGAGCCGTCGCAAGCATTCGGGTAGGTGCCCTGCATAACCTTGAGAAGGTAAGTTGAAGTCTGTAAGTCAGGATCTCAGCGGAGGGGTTTATCCTTTCCCCCCTCTCTCCCTTACGGTACTAAATTTATATTGGATGACAATGATAGGCGGGAGGGCGTAGGAGCTATCAAGGTCCCAGGTTAAGGATGGCCTTTTATAATAGCGCGC
>QOVD01002466.1:0-21780 GCA_003521225.1 Tuber microsphaerosporum
AAGGAGAGGAGAGGGAGGGGGTGGAGTTGACGATGATTTCTCATGGTGTTGAGATTTCAATCGCAGGAGGTGTAGAGGAGATCGTTCGTGCTAACTAACTACTCGACGGTCATGGCCTCTTTATATAGGCGTTCCTCCCACAACCCTAACCCTGGTGACTCATATCCTTGAGTCACACGACCTCATGACTCGTAGCGAGTTATGTGCGAAATCCATCAGCTGACTTCTAATAAGTTCACTGCGCAACATACCTAAACCAATCATAATCCAAATAACAAGTCATGTGCGCAACTCGCGTCACATGAGTGAAACCCATGACTCGTAATGTGAGTCATGTGCGAAAGTCATAAATCATATGACCACAATCGTGCGTCATGTAAAAACATCAACCAATAACATTATAACGATAACATCGCAAGTGCGAGTCATGTAAAACAAATCACAAACCTATGACTCATAACCATGAGTCATGTGAAACCATGTTCCTTGCTTAGTCAGGTTTGTGACATTAAATTAGAAAGATTGAATAAGACGAAGGTCAGGTTTATAGGAAGGATATTTAGACAATTTAGTTGCATTTTTAACAAACCCATTGAGTACTCTCAGAGTGCTATGAACTATAGAATTGCCTTCCTAAAAGATATGACCCAGAATAGTGTTATAAACAGAAGTTATCATACAAATAAGGCAGATTTCAAGTAACTTAAACTTTCCCTACCAACTTACTAATTTCACAGCCAATATCATAAAGGTTTCCCAGTTTCTGCCTTTGTAATACTTCTTTACCATTTAGGAAATCTCTCTTCCCTTTTTTATTGCCTTTATACTATCAAAATACTACTTAATTGAGTCTAGTCTAGTAAAGATAGATTTTTGTTACAAATTGTAGACTTGTTTAATGAAGCACCTATTACTTCATACCACTTCTTTGAAATATTTAGTAGTTTAATTCTAATGCTTTAGTCTAGACTAGTCACTTTTGAGTATACTTTGAAGTAATCATTACTCTCTTTTAAGCTAGCGTTTTCTTAATAGTACTCTTTTTCACAGTATAGTTGTCACAAACTAACTAAGCGAGGAATATGGTTTCACATGACTCATGATTACGAGTCATAGGTTTGTGATTTGTTTCACATGACTCGCACTTGCGATGTCATCGTTATAATGTTATTGGTTGATGTTTTTCACATGACTACGATTGTGGTCATATGATTTATGAACTTTCACACATGACTCACATTACGAGTCATGGGTTTCACTCATGTGACACGAGTTGCGCACATGACTTGTTATTTGGATTATGATTGGTTTAGGTATGTTGCGCAGTTGACTTGTTAGAAGTCAGCTGATGGATTTCGCACATGACTCGCTACGAGTTATGAGGTCGTGTGACTCAAGGGTATGAGTCATCAGGGTTAGGGTTGTGGGAGGAATGCCTATATAAAGGGGCCGTGACCGACGAGTAGTTAGTTCCTCACGCAACCATCTAAGTACTTTCTTATACTATCAATTCAAGTTATCTTTACTATCACGATTCCCGGCGAATAAAAGAGAAGTGTCTCTTAGCGAGTTCTCGACTATACGATAGGAGCACGTGTGTTCGGCTATCAAATAGCGAACGAGAATAAGGAAGTTGTTACCTGCTGCAAGTATCGCCCGGAAGGAAGGATCGTTACAATAGTTCACAATGTCAAGTGAGATATTGGGAACTAATATTTCCTATAACTGTTCCCCTTCATGTCTTTATATAGCCTTGCTCCTTATGCTAGCAATTGCTTTACTTTCTGGAAGAGCTGGAGGGGTGGCCCAGAGTGGGGAAGGTTGTCTATTAAACCTGCTTAAATAGCTTTAAAAAGTACTTTCTGATCTTTCACTATGACTAGTCAACTATCTGGCTAGTAGTTGAAATTGTCCAGAATTTTTTTTAAAATGCAAGGATTATGCCTTGTTCAGCTCTATTTAGCTCTTTACAGGATGTTTTTAGCACTATGGTTGATGCTGTTGTGAAAATTGAATTGGTCTTCCTGGTTGCTTGATTGCATTTTCTTTGCTTACCTACCATTTTTGCCAAGACTTTTGCTCAGGTGCTTTATGAAAACACATCATTGTCCTCCGAGACAAGGATTGTTCTAAATAACACGTTGCTTCTAGTCTCCTACTAGCTAGCCCCGCGGCTCTACATCACACAGCCCTAACTCTCTCGCTCCTAGAGCACGATTCAACTTGTCCTGGGTACATACCTCACTTCAAAAAAACCGGCCTTCATCATACCGCTGCTAATCACTTCCCGATACCCCTTGATCCTAATAGCCTCTATCACCAGGTAATCGCCTAGAACAATGTCTACGAAACTATTCGCAAACTCGACGGCGATAGACCTAGTTGATTTGAACCAGAAGAGTTTGCTGGGTGAGTGGATGGTTTCCCAACGCCATTCCTTCGTTGTAGACAATAACTAATTCAATGGACGACAATAAACAGTTGCTGCAGGATCAATTGCTTTTAATCCTATTTTCTGGAAGTACGTCTTTCTCTCTAGTTTATTGATCAGGCCAACCGTTAACAAAAGAACACAGTGTCGTCGCTCGACAAGAATACCACAACAAGGTTCTGACCAAACTCTTCGGGGGCAATTCCCGCTACGGCTGCTACTTCCTTGCTGTTGTGATCTTTGGAATTGGGATCTTTAGAGATTTCCTTTACGAGCAGGCGTTGCGACAGCAACCGTCGTTGGATGTTCTCCAGACTGATGCCGTGAAGCTTGCGGCGGCGGCATTGTTCTTTTGCGGGAATGTGCTGGTTTTGACGTCTATGTGGGCATTAGGGTTTACGGGGACTTATCTTGGTTTATCCCCTTTCTTCCTTTTTGTTATCTGTTGAGAGGGAGGAGGGGGGGAAGGACTGTACTGACGATAAGGATGGGGTTGGTAAAGGTGACTACTTCGGCATCCTGATGGACCACCGCGTAACCAGCTTTCCATTCAATGTCACCGATGCGCCCATGTACTATGGGTCTACCCTGGCGTTTTTGGGAAGTGCCCTTTGGTAAGTAATAGTACTAAACTTCCCCCTTGCTACCACCTTCGCCCTTGCTGATCGAGTTACCAAACTCTCAAGGTTCGCAAAACCGGCCGGTCTCCTCCTGACTGCCGAAGTATTCGTCGTTTATAAAATCGCTCTCATGTTTGAGGAGTGCGTAATCCCTCCCTCCCTTCTCGCCCCCACACAACTTTTTCTTTTGTGAATCATGACCGTACATGAACAAGCGGTGACTGACCACGAACAGTCCGTTCACCGGCGCAATTTATGCCAAGCGCGAACGCGAGAGAGCCAAGAAATCGACTTGATTCCCCGTTCCTTCCATCAGTGTCAAGAGAGTTGGGGGCTTGGTGGGGAAGGATAGCACAAGTAAGAGGTGAAGGTCTACGGCAGGCTGGTGGTGCGTTCGGAGTTTGGGCGCGCTTTTTAACATGTGTTCCAAGCGGGTTTTTTTTTCTGGTGGAGGAGGAGGGAGAATTCAACTCTTCCAGTTCCTTTTTATCTTATTATATTTCGTTGTGATATCTGCAGGGATGAAGCAGGAAGTATGGGTTATACACTGTGCGATGCGGTATGGCGGGAGGGAGCGCTATCTAGATTTATATGACGGCTGTGTAATATGATACCGGTAGAACGGCTTCTAATTTATTGTCGTCATGGTCATGATCATTAATAGCTCGGCCAAGGTTGCTTGTGTTGTACTAGCACAGAGATTCCTAGCTGTTAATGTCCGCAGACAAGCTTTTCCATCCATCCCATTTCGGTTCTCGTCCCCCGGTGACACCCCCACCTACCCACTGCGTATTATAGTATAATAAAGGTCATCATACCGACACTGTAGCACCTGCATCATTGCGGCTCCCGCCTTATCTTTTTTCTCACCTTCACCTCACGCTTCCTACACAATATCCTGCCTCAGTAAAACCACCTATAAGAACGTGGGCTCGCAAGGCCTCTTTCCTCTTCCTTTCCTTCTTCTCCTTGAGTTATTCCTTTCCTTCTTGTCAAGTTCTAACTGGGCAAGCAATCCCAATCCCCTCCTCTCCCATCACCCTCCTTCTCATCCCATCCCTTCCGCAAGAAAGGACCGAACACTTTCTCTCTTTCTAGATTATTTGAATAGCCCCCATACCCATTCTTCCTTCATTCTCACTCTGCCTTTCTCTTTCCCTCTCTCCCTAATTTTCGAGTTTCTTGAAAGTCTTCCTACTCAACTTATGTAGTTCTTGCTTCGTTGCTTCTCGTTTCTTCTCTTTTTATATCTTTAGATTCTTTACTTTTTGCTTGTTTGCTTGTTTGTTTGTTTGCTATACTCACTCGCTTACCCTACCGTATCAGCCGACTAGTGCGATACAATCACACCTGTCCTATCGTATCATAACCCACTTTTGTGGCTCTTGTAAGTTGAGTTCTTTTTTTTCCTCTTCGGCTAAAAGAGAGTAAAAGGCGAGCTGGGGAGGGAAAGAGGAGTAGGAAGAGGGAGTAAGGAAAGGGAGTAAGGAAGTAGAGTCGACAGATTGGATTGGATTGAAACTGTTTTCGACTTTTAGAGAGTCTTTAAAGTGCAACTTTTTTCCATTTCTCTTCCTCTTTGCTTGGATTAGGGTGCAGCGGCCTTAATTTCCCCCGCCCCCCCGAAAAAACAAAAACAAATACAAATACGCTTTCTTAACCACTTTTGAGAAGAGAAAAGATGATGTGGAGTATTCCATATGGACCGGAGAAGGTTCATCGATGGGGGCCTGAGACGGCTACTTTAAAGTATTTTCCTCTTTCTTTCCTTCTCTCTTTCCCATTACTACTACTGTTCGGTGGGATGCTAACAGTTGTCGCTTCAGTTGGTGCGAAGAGGACTACTACCTTACGACTTGTGAGTGCTACTTCTACTGCAATGTCCGTGCTATGCCATAGGGCTGATGCAAGGCGAGACAACAGATTGCGCGGAAATCGTCAATACCCTCACAAATGGCATGTTCATGTACCTTGGTTGGAAAGGGCTCAGGAATTGCATTTCTGAAGGACATGATAGGATATTTTTGATTACATTTTTGGGGTACCTGCTTGTTGGCTGTGGGAGTTTTCTGTTCCATGCTACATTGTGGTGTAGGCTCCCCTTTTACCCCCCTTCTCCTCTCTGTATGGGGTTTATCCAGTGATGGTGCTTATTGACGGTGGGGAGGTGTAGATTCGATGCAGCTAGTCGACGAACTGAGTATGATATATACTACTTGTTTGATGTGTTGGGGTAACCTCCTACCTCTCCCCTCCCTCCTATACATAAATTGACGTCTCCCACAGCAACATTCGGCTACGGCCATACCCCCACAATCCAAACCCTTCTCGGCCTTTTCCTCCTCACCATCGCCGGCTCAATAACCCTAATCTACCACCACCTGCAAGACCCAATCTTCCACCAAAATGCCTACGCCTTCCTGACCACCGTGGTCCTCTGCCGCTCCTGGTACTTGATGGAAACCCGCCTCCGCAGCACGCAATCAGCGACTGTGACCCGGATGTGGACGATGGTGCGCTACGGCTTGAGCTTCTTCCTGAGCGGCTTTCTCCTCTGGAATGCGGACAATGCGTATTGCTCGCAGTTGCGGCTGGCGAGGAGAGCGGTGGGCATGCCATGGGGATGGTTGCTGGAGGGTCACGGGTGGTGGCATTTGCTTACGGGCTGGGGGGCGTACTACTACATTGTTTATGGGATTTGGCTGAGGTCCTGTCTGGATGGGAAGCAGGGGGAGTACGAGTGTGTTTGGGAGAGGGTATGGAGTTTGCCCGTCGTTAGGAGGAAAGGATTGGCTGCAAACGGCGGAGCGAACGGGACCGGGAATGGAGTCTCAGCGGGGTTAAATGGGGAAATTAAGAAAAAAGTGTGAGTGTACGATATCATGTAGTAGTATATTATGGCATAGTGCACCGGGCCGGCCAGTAGGTGCCGGCGGGTCTATCTACGGCGTGATATGGGAGCCGGACGCTGCCATGGTAGTAGATGTGGCAGTTTTAGAGGATTTTCTCTCTGCTTTCCTTTCTTTTCTCCTTTTCGCCCTTTGTAAGCCTTTTAGATACTTTGTTATTCACAAGGAATTGTTGCCTTGCAGCCCTTACTTCGCGGAAATGACGGGCTACACCAGGTACCAGTATGGTATACCGTCTGTAAGGCTTGAATAGTCCCGTATTATATGTACTTTATGTGGCCTGTGCTATAAAAATTAGTTTACTGGCAGTTTCGGGAGTGCCATATCGTACAAAATAATGTAATCTGCAGTTCATAAGTCACTAGAGAGAATATTGGTATGATGCTTTGAAAAGGTTTAGAACACACGTACTGTGCTAGTACAGTGCGGCAGCCTCTTCTTAACCACGACAGCTTAGAGTACCACACGATTTGCGGTGCTGTATTTTGTGATACCTATTCATTGGGAGCAGTTTTTTTTTGTAAGTATTAACTCTGATAGTCCTTAATTTCTGCCGGAATTCATTGGGCGCTGTGGCAGGGAGTCTTCATCAACGAACGCCCAAGACTAATAGACCTTCGTCCAAGAACCTTTAACTTTCTATGCCCACCACTGCCGGTATCGTATTACCGGTATTATCCATGCCTCCTTCTCACCCTATGGTAAAGTATCTGCATATAAGTACTGCACCCAGACACAAGTGACAATTCCGAGTCAGCCCTGGCTTGCGGCAACTCGTCCGCTTGCAGTTCTGACAGGCAACCCAGGAACACCCATTCTAAAAATAACAATAATCTTCCACGCCCCACCCCACCACGCGTTTCACAGAACTCTGGAAACCTCGCTTTTTCACCTTTACCAAGAGAGAAATACCTAACAGTCACTCTAACTTATCCTAACCTACCGCACGCTACTTACAGTACTGGTCGCGATACCATAGCAACTGCAGCCGCAACGGCGAGAGAGAGAGTGTGTGTGAGAGAGGATGAATTTCCTACAGAAGGGGCTTGCGGGATTGGAGAGTCGGTTGGATAAGGTGTTGTTGGATGAGCCTGGGGGACAAATGACTACTACACCACCCCCGCAGCCGACATTACAACAAACGAAAGCGGAGGAGAAAGCTGCGAATACTGCTGCTGTCAAAGGTATGTTTGTTTACGGGTTATGAGAGACCCTAGGGAGGCTATTAATGAAGGAATAGCCGGGAGAATAAGTCTACAGGAACGATTAGCAGCCGCGACAGCCCGGAAGGAGCGAGGCAGGAGCCGGAGTCCCATAATCGAAGATGGGGAACCGGTGGAATCGCCAAAGGACAAGGATAAAGACAAAGACATGGGGAGGGAGAAGGAAGACGATAATAAAGAAGGCGATGGAGGGGATAGTAGCTGCAAACCCGAGCCACCACCACCTACAACAGCACAAGAGTCGCCCGCATGTCCATCCACAGACTCCACCACATCAAAACCCACAACTGACCCACCGCCGGCTCTCCCACCCCCCCCGGAAATAATCATATCCCCGCGCGGATCACTAGAGACGAATGGCCACGCTGACGTTTCCCACGAAGACCTGGAGACCACAATCACACTCCTTCGCGAGGACCTAGCGTTATGCGAAGCCCGGCGACAGGAGGAGTCACACGCTGCGGCGGAGCGCATCGATGCACTAGAAGACAAGATCCGCTACCTCGCGCGCGAGTCCGCCGAGGCGTCTAGACAAAAGGCCAATGGCGCACCATCAGGGTTGGAAAAGAAGCTTGCGGAAGCTCAAGAGAAGATTGCGCTTCTGTTAGAAGAAGGTGAGAAGCTGAGCAAGAATGAGCTGAAGCTGCAGAATTCAATTAAAAAGTTCCGCACCAAGGCGCAGGAGGAAGAGAAGGCTACTGCGGAGGCTAAGAGACGCGCGGAGAGGGCGGAGAAAGAGGCTATTGATGCGAAAGAGAAAGCCAAGCGTGCTGTGGAGAACGAGAAGAGGGCTTCTGAGAGGGTTAAAGGGGCTGTGAGGCTTGAGAGTGAGGTGGAAGGCCTTAGGAAGGAGAAGGAAAGTTTCGCAAACGTTATTGCTGAGCTTAAGGGGAAGCTTGAGGAGGTTACAGATAGGGTGGAGGATGCAGAGAGTAGAGTTCAGACTGAGGCACTTGAGAAAGAGCGGAAGGTCACGGTTGAATTGAAAGCCCAGATTGAGAGAGTTCAAAGTGAAGCTGCGCTTGCTGAGGAGAGACTACAGAGCGAAGTCCGGGATTTGAAGGCTAAGGTGGAGAGGGACACTGAGAGGGCGAGAATAATGGAGGAGGAGTTGAAGGGAGAGCAATCTGTGCGTTGTTATATAACTCGGGTGATTGTGCGAGTTGGCTGACTTGGATCTACAGATGATGGAAAGCAAGATGGAGGCTTTAAGAGCCAGAGCTGAAGAGGTTTCCAGCGGAGCTTCAGGAGACGCTCATGCAAAGCTTTTACGGAAGGTTGAAACACTGCAGACGCAGTACGCCATTGCCAGTGAGAATTGGCAGGGCATTGAAGGGAGCATGTTGGGCAGGATTTCAAACTTGGAAAAGGAGCGGGACGAGCTGACCAAGAAGGAAGCGGACGTGCGAAGAAAAGCCAGAGAATTGGTATACTTGATCGCCTCTATCTAGAAATACACATACTGATTCTTCTTACAGAGTGCAAAATCTAAAACCCTTGACATGGACCTGGAAATCTCGCAGTCCAAAATCAACGACTTGGAAGGGGAGCTCACATCGTTGAAGAAGCAACTGGAAAAATTTAAGAAAGAACACGCGGAGGAGATTTCTGCACTCAATCTTGCGTTTTCCAAAGAGCGCGAGAACTGGCAGAAAGAGCTGCAAACACGGCTAGAAGAAGAGCGCACAAAATGGATTGAAACCTCTCGCGCTTTTTCGCCGCCACCCCAAGCTCCACTTCTGCCGCCTGCGTCCGCGCATTCGATAAAGAAGTTCTCGGGCTCATTATCCACCAGCGAAAGCTACTTCCTAGGTTCCAACAATAATAACCATCGCAAAAACTCCCGCTCTCCAGGACCCTTGGAAACACCAATCACTCCAGAGGGTCTGGGTTTGACCAGCTTACCCGCAGGGCAGCTGCCGCCACCACCATCCCGCCGAGGATTTAGCACCCCTCCACTTCCTATCCGCCAGGACTCCCTTCCAATCCACAACTCCCCCCGCACCTCCCTACAAAACATCGCCACGACACAACTAACCACCGACCCAGAGCAAGAAGACCTTGACCCCGTCCCCGTCGACTTCTACGAGACTTCCATAAACCCCACTACCACCACCTCCTCCTTCACAGGACCTTACATTTACCAAACCCCGACATCCCCTTACCCGCAATCGCTCGCGCGCCACCCAGACATGATCTCCGTCTCGACTGTTGCCGCGGGCCCATCCGTGCAGCTGGTAGAGCGCATGTCTTCCACCATCCGCCGGCTAGAGTCGGAGTTAGCCGCCATACGCGAGGAAATGGAAACCGCGCAGGTGCAGCGGGATGATGCCCGGAGGGAGGTGGTCGACATGGTCCGTGAAGTGGAGGGCAGCCGCGAGGCGGAGAAGCGCGTGAAGGAGCTGGAGAGCGAGGTCGAGGAGCTCAAGCGCAGGGAGGAGTACACGCTCGAGATGCTCGGTGAAAAGAGTGAGCTGGTGGATGAGTTACGCCAGGATGTGCTGGATTTGAAGGGGTTGTATAGGGATTTGGTTAGTACTGTCAAGTAGGGGTTTATGTGTCTCGAGGTGTGAGAGGAGGGGTATACCCCAATGTTTTTTTTTCTTGTTGGTTTTTATTTTTTGCAATTGCCACAATCGGGCTTCGCTTTTTTTCTTTTTTTTTGCATGTCTTACTTTTCCTTGTCTCTGGGATCTAAAACGGAAGGGGGGGCTGTTCATGATGATAGGATAGAGAGATATATGACACGATAGTCAGTTAGAAGTATTTATGATATCCAGATACCCACTACAATAGACCCACACCAACCGATCAGACAATGCAGCAAACATAAATACCTACATACATAAACAATCACTCGTCCATCGAGTGATGACCCGTGAGAACTAGTAATTTAACGCCAGATTCGAAAATTCGGACATAGGGACTACCCCCAAGAACGCCGCTGAAAGCCCTGTGATAGCGTGAGGGAGGTGAGACTATAGAACTACCATCTCCACGATAGCGCTCCGTAAGAGCTAGAACTTTAAAAACCCCCCGGCTGGTTCGGGTTGTATATAACAACCCGGTTACTATCTATACTATACAGAGCCCTAGCGCCTTATACTGGCTTTTCTCAACCACTCCTTGGTTCTTATAGTTGGTGTTATTGGTGTGGCATATTGCACGCTACATAAGTTAACCTAAGGAGGGGCTGGGGGTTCGGGGCCTGAGTCTGGGTTGGTAAATTAGTGAGCTGCGGATCGCGTTGTATGGGCTTGTCTATGCTGAGTACTAATAGGTGGAGTGGAGTGGAATGTCCTTTGTTTTTTTCTTCTCTCCTTTATTTCCTCTATTCTTCGAGTGCATGTTTGGTAGATACGGCCCTAGAGTGGAAAATTTATCCGACGGAGAGGTCGAATTATCATACTACTATACTGGTACTATATGACGCCGCTCCTACTGGTATAGTAGGGTAGTAGCATTACACCAAGGTGTAGTGCAGCAGTCGCACGACCACTACGACACAAGCACCGATTCTACAAAACAACAATAGTGATATCTCATGATTCAGACCATCCAAACCACCCACCCAGACCGTTCTCTCCAAACCCCTAGCAACCCCCCTTCCCTCCCGAACCTCTATGATACCTCGCTAAACACTAGCTCTCCCACGGAACCCATTCCTCAACAATCAAGGCAGTTCGAAAAAAACCCACGACGGCCAAATAGCACCCTGCCGTTTTTTTTAAATCTGGGAGAGCATTTTCACTGGCTGGCGGCACGGATTACGTCAATCTGGAAACAGTACTGGAAAGTAGAGTAGGGCGAGGGGGGCAATCACTTTTTTTTTTTCTTCCTTGGAACTTGGTTTTCATTTTTTTTTTTTATGATACAAAGAACGTAAGGGCAAAAAGTGCACTTTGTTAGGCTGGTTTGCATGGATAATTTGAGGCACTAGGGCTGTGCCGTGCTTCCTGTAGGGCCTCGATATGGGAAAGCGATGTGATTTGCCGGTTGGGCGCATGAAAGATGCTCTACTATATCTTGGCCTTTAAAAGTGGGGAAATTTATTATCCCTAGGGGAGTAGCGGTGGTAGGGGTTTTTGGATTCCAATTTTTCAACGAGAGAATGTTTAAGGATGTTTTTCTTATGCACCTCCTTACCCAGGTCACTATCTATACAACGAGTGACATCCCATGAATATAAAATTCCCCCAACCCCTCCACACGGGCTCAAACTCACAACAAACAAACAAACATTTGGAGTAAACACTTGTTTCCTCATTGATAACACGCTCCCTTAAGTACGCGTCCAAACCAACCTACCATCCACAAATACCTTTAGAAGCCATGGACGCCAAGGATGTCCATAACAACATCCCATCCCATCCATCTCTATCCCCAATGATCTCCCCCAAGAACTCGCCCCCACCACCCTCAAAACCAAAATTGAATACCGCATATCCTCAAACACGCCCTGGCCTAACATTAGTCCAATTGTAAAAAAGGCAAAGGCACGAATAGATAGACAGGAACGCCCTTCAAGTTACGTGGCACTCAGAGCTTCAGTCTCGGATATCATCATCATTGCCATCATCATCACCATCATGCTGAGAGATGTGTACGGGGTTAATGTGAGGAATAACGCTTACGTATTGTGTTATATAGTGTGCGTTGTGTTGATGCGGTGGTCTTGGATGTCTGTGTGGTGTTCAGTGACGCGCTAGACTGACAAATGGATAGATAGATAGATATAGTAGAAATGTGGAGAGGGATGCTAGCTCGTGTTGGACCTTTCTTCAGCGGTGTTGGAGCACTACTGCAACCGAGGACTCCGGCACGCGGATCGGGCGTGTGTTTTTTGAATGGCCACATGTCCCCCGGATAGTGATGGCATGTCTAACCACCCTTGTGCCGCTCCGCTCGGGGAACTGGAGTAGCTAGGTAGCGTAGGTATGTAGGTAGGGTTAACTGCTCGCCCTGGCGAAGATCAGACATGAGGCGTGGTTTTTTATTCCCCCTCCTTCCTCCCCATGGGGGGAGGAGGAACTAATAACCGATGTCTCTTGTATATTGAAAAGGAAAAAGGAAAAAACTACTACTACTGCGGTGGGGGGCTCCTTAGGCCGGATCGCAGGGACAGATTATCTTAGCTTACTAATTTTAGGTTAACATAATTAACTGCCAAGTCTCCAAATTAATATACAGTTATCTCTGAACCTTAGCATATCAACCGGACCATTAATCGTAAACAATTGGGAGTGACATTGTCCCATTAACTGCATTTTCCTCTTCTTTTTCTTCAAACCCTAATAGCTCAATCAAAACTTCATACTTAGTAAATTGCCTTATTCTCTAGCCTCTAGCCTATCATTAAATTTTTAACAGCTTTATATTTCGGATAGGTGTTGTTCAGGAGTCTTGGTCATTCAGAGTGAGATATCTGTATTATGGCGCCCAGGTGGATTGATTCAAGGGGCCCCCCACCATACTTGACGGGCTTTCCCACGCCTTCCCCGTGTTGATCTACTTGGTCTAGAATAGTCTCGGACGTTGCTGTGCAGCTGCAACATGCCAGTGTCAAAAACCATCAATATCCATATATAACATATTTAAAAGTTATCACACCCATCAACCACGACATATACAGAGGAAAGAAAAACGAAGGTGAAAAAAAAGAAAAAAAGAGCGCCTAGACTAGGCCTGCTCCAGTACCGGTACTCGTATCCTTTGAGTCATCAAATATGCTAGGATAATCAAAATATTTTCCAAGTGCAACAAAGCTTTTTTCCCTTCCTCTCCTAGATAAAGAAGCCTCTTCGGGGAAGTGGGTTGATTTACGATACCTCACATACGTTTTTTGCCAAGTCCGAGTGAGTTTCCATGACGTCTGCCCATTGTGGAGGGCACAGTCAGCAAGCGACTGGTAGAGAATTCCACACAGTACGTATATCAAGCCATGTTATGATACCGGTACCAGATCCGTGATGTGTGTGCTGCAAGAAGCAAACGTAAGCCGATCGACAGACAGGCACCAGCAGGAACACACACGCAAAAGCAAAGAGAAAAAAAAAAGATAAGAGGAAGGGGAAAGAAATGTGTTCGATACCCGAAAGGCGCAGTATACCTACAGTACTCAAGTACTACCATCATTTTATGCACTTGCGTCTTTTTTTTTAGGGGTATCATACCATCCTTTCATCCGTATTTGTAACTTTTCAGCTCTAGCATATTCCGAGATCAGGAAATAGTTCGAGTGTGTCAATCGTACAGATATTTTATACCGGTCAGGTCATAGCAAGAGCGCCCCGGCCATATTACCTTTGACAAAGAGCTTAGGTTAGCCTAAGGCCATTAACCGCACTAAAAAGCTGCGAAATCTGTACACGGATTAAGGGATCGTATGTGGAAAGCAGCTAAGCTAGGCTAAGCAAGCCTTCGAGGCCCTCTCTATATCGGTACGGTGCTCGATATATGGTGTTCTCAAGCCACCTTTTGCATAATTTACCTATTCCCTTTCTTTTTTAGAAAAAAAAAAAAAAAAAAGCAGAACCCTGCAAGATATTTACACCTGCGTGTAATTTCCGAGTATGTGTGGATGGGTGGGTGCCTGCGCCTGCTCCATTATATTGCAAGCAAACAGGCAAGCAAACAAGGCTGCAGTGCCACCACTGAAGGCGTGTCTAGATTTGTTGCGGAAGTTTACCAGAGCCACGGATCGAGTATCGATATCAATTCTCCCTACTCGTAGCAACATATAGTAGGATAATTTAATTTTTTGTGTGCGGTGCGCAGTGTGTGTGCGCATTTCTGCGTGTTCGTCCGTTCGTCAGCCTTGTCCTACCCGGCCAGACTTCACCCCAGATCACTCGTTTTGCCAAGAGTTTGCCAGCGTGGTTTTGGTTGCATGATTGATCTGATCGTTTGTGTGTCCGATTGGAGTTGCCCTGAGAAGGAGAAAGGGCAGATGTGGCTGCAGAGCGTTAGTTGCCGAATGGGACGGAGCTCGAGTCGACACTTGGAGTCAAAGCGGCTCGCGGAAATGGGGGGTTGCCTTTCAGTTTCGTTCTCTCCCTCCCCTGGGGATAGGGAAATCTGTTTCAGTGGGGCGTTTTTTTTTGTTGGTGGGAGGTAATTTATCGGGGTTGTTGCCTTAGGGAAGGGTTTTTGCTTTCGTAGCTAGGATAAAAAGCTGCTGGGGGTGGTGGGTCATTGGTTGGGAATTCACGGATCGTCACTCGATTGCGATTTGCTGATCGAGGGGCGCTCGTAGGGCTCTTTTGAGAAACGACTTTTTGGTAATGAAACAACTCTGGTGGGGATGTGTGTATCGGGTATTTGTGGAAACCTTTTAATAATATGTTTCGAGAGGGGGGTTTTATGATATGAATAATATTACAGTCAGCTGTTCTTTCGCATCTCTGCGGCGACGGGAGGGAGCGACCACGACACCCCTGTTTCCCGAGCAGAGCCTCACCCCACTAAGCGAACGGGGAAAGAGTAAACGACCTCACTTTCTCTCCCCGCACTGCCCGCCTTCTCCACCGTAACACACTTTCACTTCCTTTCCGCACACTTTGCCTCAACACTTCACAAACTTCTCGCCCACTACAATGTCGATACCAAATGAAGCTCTCCAGAAGGTATACCTCTTTTTCACCTCCGTTATCTTCTTATCTACCCTCCCCATTTTCGGGGGGATGATTTAGATCGGGGGAAAAAAATACGAAACGAAGCTAACCAAGTTACTTACCATCCGGTTTTATCGAATTGATAGTTGATGCAAGAGATCGAGGCGCGCGCCGCCTTTTCCCAGCAACAGCTCCAAATCGTTAAGTCCCAGATGGCGGCCAAACAGCGTGACATACGGCTTCTGCAGCTGACTTCCAAAGAGCTGGATACGCTGCCCAAATCTACAAAGGTGTACGAAGGCGTTGGGAAAATGTATGCTGGCTCCCTTATCCTGTCCCCGTCATCCATATTGAGTGGATGTGCGGTTGCGTGGTTCGATGGTGTTTTCTTGCAGTGTGACGTTCTTTTTTTTCTTTTTCCCCTGCACACGCACAATACAACTTCATACCATTTTTGCATCTGAAGATTCCATCGATTCTGGCTTCCTTCTTTGGGGTATTGACTTGATCGTATAAATTTCTAATTATGGTGTACGGCTACAGGTTCGTTATGGAAGACCTCGATTCTGTCCTCACTCGCCTTGACAACGAGAAAAAGGGTGCTGAGGGCGATATCAGAGACCTCCAGAAGAAATTCACTTATCTCGAAACCACATTCGAGAAGGCACAAGATAACTTGAACCAGATCCTCAACCGAAGATGAAGATCTTCATGGCACCCATGTGAGATGAGTAAGGAGGAGAGGCGTGGGTTGCCAGGCAGCGGGATCCCAGAGGTGTAGAGTGGAGTGGCGGAAAATAAGGGAGGACACGCAAGCGAGGATTGTGTGATCGAGAAGATAAAAACGAAAAATCTCCTGAAGGTTCAAAAGGAGGTGGGAAGCGGTTATTTTCGGTTGGAATGGTTCGGTAGAGGAGATGGAAGTCGTGATGATGATGTCCGGTTGTAAACATGGCTGCTTCAACAGCAGCCACAGACTACAGCAGGAACATCAGAGCAAAGAAGCTACAGCGAAGCGGACAGGACGGCGACTAACCCGAATTTTTCCATCCTCGCTGTTGCTTGTGTGCATTTCTATTTTCCTCTTACAGCTCTTACGGATTTCATGTTACGTGGGCAGATATCCATGGGGGAGTTTTTTCCGAATCTGAATTTACGAGAGTGATCTGAGGTTTTTCTTTCTTTCTATTTTCTTTTTTTTTATTAGCAGATCCCAGGAGTTTTGGAGATTAATTCTGCATGCTTCATTCTCGTTCAGTTGATATCCTCAATGCGGAGTGGTGGTGGTAACTTTGGTGAAAATTTTTAATCTTTTCAATTTCGGAATATTTATTTTAGATATTGCTGACAGTATAGATGGCTGGGTTGGCCTGGGGTTGGACAGAAGTGGGCCATTGTCGGCTAGATACCCCGACCTACCTAGTGATCTCTGCTTCAGGCGAATCCATAGCTCCTTGACATGACCTGTCTTTGCCTTCGGATACGCACATATGCGGCGATATGCCTGCCAGAAAGGCACGCAAACTACTGGCCAGCCTAACCAGCCACACTGCTTTTCCGAACTTGAGCAATATACGAATCCCCTTTCAAGCCAACCAGGACTCCGCACACCTTATCCATCCATTCCCTTTTGGCATCCTCAAACCGTGCCGGAAGGATTTAGAATTGAACTTTGTATGAATCCACCTTCACAAGCACTGCTCTGTGCCCATCTGTGGCTGGAAGGAAGTGGGTGCCATAAATAGATGTAATGGGTGAATAATATGCACTTTATATATCATGCAAGGGGTCCACTTTCTGTCTGTGCTCGAGTATTCGTATGAACACTATAAGTGCCGTAAAGTGCTTGCACAGTAGTGGTGAATTGAGTGCTGTGAACGAGATATGGGGCAGATTGCGGTAGGATGTACGCCGGCAGGTAACCGCGTAGGGTATGCAGGGAATGCGTTGTTCGGCCAATGCGACTAGTCCAATGAGGAATTCCGGTAGGGGCTTCTTTCTCCCACTGATGAGGGTCCCGTGGGGAATTTGAGTGAGACGAGACAAGTCGAGATACTTTGAACGATCCTTCAATAATAGTGTAAGGAAAGAAAAGTGGAGGAGGTGAAAAGGTGAATAGGAGTATAGTAGAGGTGAGAAGAGAAGAGAAGAGAAGAGAAGAGAAGAGAAGAGAGAAGGAGGATCAATGTGGTCCAGCTGGCGAGGTACAAGTGGAAGCAGAGTTTCAAAAGATAGATGATTACTCCACTTTTTTTTTTGCCTTCCTCCTTCTCCTTGTCCACTCCCCCCATCGTTCGTTCATTCCTTACTTGTTTCCCCTCCACCCTTTCCCCCCCCCTCCACAGCGTGTTATTTTCGTTTCTGCTTCCCTTTTTCCATGCAAATGCGCATCCCATCATCTCGACTCATCCATCCATCCATCCATCGTCAATTCATCCATCTCAATCTGTGAACAACGCAATTGATTGGGTCCCTGATAACAATTGACAACACACACACACGCACCGTATTTCCTTTTTGCTACCCTCTCTTCCCCCCCTTCCCCTTCCTTTGCATTTTTGCGTCCCCCCTTCCTGTCCAACGCTTTCCTTCTTTTTCTCCCCTGCCTGCCTGTTCCCCGGGTTTCTGGAAAGATGGGGATTCTGTTCGTACGACCCGAGAGAGAGATCCTCGAGCCACCGAACAATGTTAGTCAGATGGTGAACTGAGGAGTCACTAACCAAAAGAGTGAGGAATCAACAAGTTGGGACTCGCCATTTTCGACTGGACAACACAGAAAAAAGTTGACCTATTCCATTTTCCATCTTTTATTCCTTTCTTGCCTGTTCGTCTGCGAGAGGGTATGAGAAATAGAAGAACCCCTGATGCTCTCTTGAAAACGAAAAGAGAGAAAAAGTAATAAGATTTTATTGCATTTTTTTGGGTAAAAACAATGGTACTTTTTTTGTTGTCTTCCTTCCCTCCTTCCCTTCCTTCCTTCGCTTCCGTTCAAGTCTCCCTCCTCCACTCCTTCCTTATTCCCAGCACCGTGCCCCAATCCCGAAAGCAATGGGGACGGCGATGACTTGGAGGGGAGAACGCGGAGTTTTATAACTTGCTGTGGACAGTGTGTGCGAAGCGAAGCGCACATTGTGTCTGAGTATTAGCAGCTGCCTTGCCCCCAAAGTAAATTGTACTGATGATGTGTGTACCCGATACAACGGAAGCTGGAGCCAGGGCGCTACGCGCGTATGATAGGCGCGGTAAGGTAAGGGCAGGGCAACCCTAATTAATTACCGTAAATCTACCGTAGTGAAGTGGTTTTCCTATGATACTATTTTTTTTTTTTGTTGCCCTTGGCCTGATCTCATTTTTCTCCCTTCCCGTCTTTTCCAACCTTCTTGGTGTGGGGAGGGGAGGGGGGGGAATGGGAGGAAAATGGGCATGCAAGGCAACTCTACGATGATAACATGTGTGCCGACCGTTAATCGTCCCTCTTTTTCAAGGGTTGCCCTAGAGTATGGTAGGTACGATTGGCAGAAGTGACGATGATGATGATGTAGTTCCCGTCGTTCAGATTCAAGGGAGGAAAGCCGCAGCCTTCTTTTTGTGTTGTCTTCAGTTTGATGCTCCGCCTCTTTTTGCGTTTCGCCTGTTTAACCCACTCGTTCCGGGGCCGGCGCTTGCGTTTTTCTTCCTCATCCATTCAATTGGGCTTGAGGGGGGAATGAGAGGAGAAGGGTACGGTATAGGTAGTGGGAGGGAAGAAAAAAAGCACCGATAGAACAAAAGAACCAGCGATTCCACTGCATCCTGCATGCGTGCGCAGCGAATTGGGAGGGAAGAGGGGGCGGTGGGGATTCGACGTTGTACGAGTACCAGTATGGTTAATTGGCTGTGGGAAACAAATGTGACTCATGCCCACTGAGTACCCATCTCGCACCTTCTTCCCTTCGAGGGCTGGAACGTACCCGGTCCCCACCTAAGGTTTTCTCTGCTGAGTGATTGGCAAGAACCTCAAGAAGGAGAGAAAAAGAAAAAGAAAAAAGAAAGAAAAAAAAGAGAGAGAGAGAGAGAGAGAGGAAAAAATGTCTTGGACAACTCAAGTTTGGGTTTGCTGTTCCGGTGAAAGACGGGTATCATCAGTGAATGGCAAACTGAGCCTCATCATTGTGGTGTGGTTACAGTACCATATTATTATCCTATGGCAGTTCCCTACCCTTCCCTATCACTTACGAACTTTTGCCCATAATATGAGTGTGAGTAAGGGGAAAATGGAGCGAGTGAGTGAGTTGAGGGCTGGGTTTGAAATATGTGTGCACTACAGGGATGAGATGGTTGATAATGAGTGGACAGGCAAATGCTTACACTGCGGTCACTCGTTGAATCAAGAAAGTTCTGCCCTTATTTGTTGCTACGAGTAGAATACGGTACGGTACGGTGTGAGTACCGTAGTGTAAGATATGGGAAGAAGTGAAGGAATAGCGTGTGTGAAAAGGGAGGGTATTCCCGTGCTATGGTATGTGTATGCTTGTGTATATTGGATTGTTGGTTGGGTAGATGGAGGGGCAAAATGGGAATGTGATAGGAGAGGGGGAATGCTGTGTGGTACTTGTATCTGGAAGGTGAAAAGGAAAAGAAAGAAAAAAAAAAGTAAGATATTCTCCATTGATTGATTGATTGGATTCATTATAGTAGGACTCGTACACAGTAGAGTACTGCATGGCGTCCTGATCTCATGGTCCATAATTCTATTCCAACATTCCTGATAATTACGACGGATGGTGTACCGGTAGATCGTTCGTTAGTTAGCCGGAGGTGAGAAGCCTGAGGGAAAAATAAAATAATAATAATAAAAAGAATTGAGAGTTTTTTATTTGCTGGTTTTCATGTCTTCCTTGTCTCCCTCTCTCTTCCCTTCATTCTGAGCGTCTCGCTTTGCCGCCCAGGTTCTGCTGCTGCTGCTGCTGCTGCTGCTGCTGGTGTTGCTTGCTTGCCTTCTTGCGTTCCGGCTGCTGGTGGGTGCTTGTGCAAGTGCCAGCCAGTGCCAGCTAGTGCCAGCTCGCCCACCACACACAACCACTCTCCGACTCTTTGCGTTCTCTGCTCTGCCCCCCTACCCTCGTTCCACACACTCACCCTGGCACCCCTCCCACATCTTGCCTTTTTTTCTTCCCTTTTAACCCTCGAGGCCATTGTGATACCCTTAAAAAGGTCCTCAGTTCCGCCTTCTTTAACTGTTGCTGTTCCCTTTCCCCTCCATCAAACGCACATACCACCTACTAAACACCACAAAAAGTACAAGTACAATTATAAACTTGCCTTCCCCTGCCAGCCTTCCCCCACCGGCTGGTCAAGACACCTTTTTTTTTTTTTTTTTCACCACCTTAAACAACCCCTCGTGTACCTGATCCTTGAGCCTTGAGCCTGCTCCCTAGTACCAAAAAAATACCGTTCACTGTGCCCCGAGTACAGCGTTTCCGGCTCGTCTCGTGAACGAACCAAGTCACCCCACCCTAACTAAGTCATCATGTCCGCCTTTTACCAAAACCCACAATACGGCCAAAACCCACAATACGGTTATGTCGAGGCCCCAGCTCCACCACCAGCGGGATCGGAATATTCCTACGGCGTTAGCTCCCCAGACGTTCAATATGCAGACCCTAGCTCTCCAATGATCTACCCGGTCTCCCCAAACATCTCACCAGTGCCCTCCCGAGATAGCTCCCGCAACCGAAGAGCCACCCTAGGTGGAGGAGACCCATACATTTCCATCCCTGAAGACCGTGGGCGGGACAGACAGTACCACGCGGGCCCCCTCCTAAGCGTTGGCCAACGGGGGGGGGTGGCTAGGTCTAACTCGGAGCGATCCCGCAACCGTCCTCCCGTCTACGTAGAAGTAGCCAACAACGCCCGTAGGGGCCGCCATGGAGGATCCCCTAGCGAGGGGACTAGCTACTACTACTCCAGCAAGACTTACCGGGAAGGTTCAACCTATAGCAACTCCTCCTATGGCGGTTCCCAGACTCACTCTCGATCTCACTCGAAAGCGCGCGGACATCGGTCCCGCTCTTCATCTTGCGATTCCTGCGACTCTTGGGTGCCCACCGGTAATGAGGTTGGGCTTCATCATGGTCCCGATGGGCACCATCATAACAAAGAGCTTGCCACACTCACTAAACACTTGCAGAATGTTGAGTTACAACTAAAACAAGTCAAAGCTGAATCAGAAAGTAAGAAACAGGCAGAGGAGAACGCTAGACTTGAGAAGCTCCGAACCGACGAGATCGAACGAAAGGTAGCTGAGAAGCTAATGCTACAGAGGAAGCAGGAGATAGAGGCTGCGGAGAGGAAAAAGAGACAAGAGGAGGAAGAGCGCAGGAGGATTGAGGACGCCGCCAAGCGACTCCTCGAGGAGAAGGAGAAGGCAGCTCGCGCGAAAGAGCAAGAGGAGCGAAAGAGGAAGGAGGAGATTGAGGCGGGGATTGCAAACAGATTGGCGGCCATCCAACCGGCCCCCCCGCAGCTCCAACCAACTACCCGAAGAACTTACACCAAGTTTTCCAAGATTCACCTTTGTAAGGAGGCACTTGACGAGCGTCAGATCTCGTACACCGAGGAGGTCAGTTTGCATCCCCCACTTACCCAAAGAGAATGAAAGAGCTAACAAACGATGCAGCCTGACTCCTTCCTCGTCCACCGTGCTGTTGACAAACAAGAGCAGAACTACCTCTGGGCCCGGACTAAGGAAATTCGAGGTAAGCCTATCCTCCATTTCCTACCCCCCACCCCGCCTGCTTCTCCACCTCGGGGTCACAAAAGGCTAACGGGTGGAAAAGGCTACTATAGGCAAATCCAAGAAGCTGCCGACAAGGCCCCGACCGTCCCCGGCCCCAACGGCGGATACGTTAAGTACGTCCAGATTGCAGGGCAGCCGTACCCGATGGCGCTCCCGGTTACTATCACACAGACCCCCGGTGGCGGCCAAACTGCAAGGGTTGACCC
>QOVD01002467.1:0-23224 GCA_003521225.1 Tuber microsphaerosporum
ATCGACTTCGGTATGTACCGAGGGTCTACCCTAAGAGAGGGGGGGAGAAAGCCCTACATGCTGTGCGGTATGATACCGACACTCCCTCTGGGGTATCATAATAGAAAAGATAAAAAATAAATTCTCGTCAGGAAGAACAAAGGAAGCTTTGGCAGATGTCGACCCGAGGCTTATCAGTGGATTAGTGTTGGGTTCCAGCTTAGAAATGCTTTTGAAGCTGTGACTATTCCCTCGGGTGATTGTGCTGAATGCTCTTTTTTTTTTTCCCCCCCGAGGAGCCCAAATCCAGGGTCGCCCTCCGAGAGAGACTATCGTGCTTTAGGAAGCTAGTCTATATTTGAGCTGCTATGAAAATTACAGACTTCATGCTATCTCTTGGGTGGTGTGAAGCAATAAAATTCCTTAGTGAGAATTCAGAAGCTCTGGAGGTGCCAAGTCAGTTGTAATAGTTGTAGCCCGCCGGACTAATTTTGCTACCAGCAGCAGCTATTTGATATAATAACTACTTTTGGTCTGGTGCACCTGGTAACGAATTTTACCGTTTCCCACAGCCCAGAAACACCGGTATATAGAGAGTTTGCGCATGGGGACCTAGGTGGCGGTTAATAGGAAATGGACCTAGGTCCAAGAATGAGTTTGCGCAATAGGTGTAGGTGGCCTGGTAGCAAGAAGATGGGGATTGAGTAGGGTAGTATTGCTTGTCTTCAAATTTGTTCCCTGCTCAAATTAGGATTCCCAGCTACACATGTTGGGCACTAATATTACCGACTGCTATAAAAAGGGTGATAATCTGCTACTGAGTGCCCAATATTATCATGGCTAAAAAATTTTAATAAAATGTAAAAAGAGAGCTGTGTTGACCTCCAGCGATGTGATTTCTTCAGGTCTGAAAAGCCCTATTTTACACTTCTTCCAGGTCTCGCTACCCACCTACGGTAGGTGTCCAAGATTTTTAGGTTAACAGAAAATAACTTGTTTTCCTGCCACCTAGGTCTCCTTGCGCAAACTCTCTAATATGTGCTGTAACTTATAGAGACAAAAAATGATCTTCCATCTCAACCTCCAAGTCCATCCCCTCCGTTGATTTCGCAGTCCTTCGCTATTCGGGCGTTATACCGGTATCGGAGAAGGAAGTGTTTTCAAGTTTTCACCAGACTCCTTAGAAGCCACAAAAATATATATTCCATTTGCATGGTATCATAGTTTGTGACTTATCCCTCCACCAGTGGCCACCAATCCTTGATCCTTCTTCGGTATCCAACAGTTTAGACAACTCGAAATCTGGGAGATTCGACACCAAGGGAAGTGGTACCGTAGATAGACCATCTTCGCTCGCTCCCTCGATAAGTATAATAATAATGAACTACCGGTAAGCGAGAACTCCTCTGATGGCATTTTAACCAATCAATATCTATATGATTACTCGGTAGACTAAACCTGTAAGCAAAATGTAGAGAAAAAGACAGAGTTAGGCCGCTAAGGGGTTAGCGGGGCGGGAGCAGTGAATGAAGAAGAAGTTACCCGGCATGGGTATTATATGCAGACAGGCTACCAGTGCAGTAGCATGCTCAGGATAGTCCCCTTTGCTCAAATATCAACCTACCGTACCCGTAAAAACTGGAATAATAATCGAGTCGTGTGCTATGTACGGTAGTCAAAAATTCCCTGCTTTAGAGAAAAGGGGACGAAAAACACAGTAAAGAAAAGAGCCGCTCAGTCCCTTCTTTGAGACGGAAAAAAAAAAAAATATCAGACCTTATCAGAGGGGGGCCAACTCTGACTACATAGCAACACGACTCGATTATTCCAGTTTTTAAGGTAGGTATGTAACTTGACAACCTATGGAGCCATACACCAAGACCAATCTTTAAAAAGAAGATAATATCTTATAATAACTCGATATTGTCGTACCTTCAAATCCCACCAGAGATGTTTTGTATGACACCAACCAACGGAACAGGAAATTTTCCTGGGTATCATAACAACGACAGAAACACAACCCGAAATCTACGAAACCCACCCAAATATCTAAGTTAGCTAGGGGCTTCCAGCCCCGTATGATACTATATCTTACGCACACAAAGAACTACTATCATAAGCAAATACCAACTCTTCAACAACCACAGTAACCAAACCACTATGTAACTAGTACCGCACCAGTACCGGTAAGCAAAACCCTGGAATATGATAATCTAACCAGACGTCCAGAATTCCCTCCTTGGGTTAAGCAAGTACGGTAAGGTGAGAAGGAAAAAAAAACGTCTTTTAACCTTTCTAAGACAAATGAAAAAGCAAAAGTGGGGAAGAAGAAAAAAGAAAGTAAAGAAAAGAAAAGAAAAGTACCGTACACTCGAGGTTATTATATTGTGCTTGGGGAGGTATGATAACTTTAGTGTCCTACCGGTATGTAGCGTGCTAGTAGGTAGGTAGGTCTAATTATTTATTTATTATTCTACCGTGGTCATGGTTCTTTGCGGCATCTGCTTGTAGATGGACGGATGGATGGATGAGTGCTGCGCGGGTAAGTAAGTAAGTATGATAACCAAAAGCGCAAGACCGCCTGCAAACTGCCGGTACGTGCTCGGGAGCGTCAGTCTGTCGTATTCCGAAGTCTGCGATATGAGTACTTGTACAATACAGTGCTCGAGTACGGTGCAGTGTGCATGCAGAAACTCATCACCCGTCAAGTACCGGTACCGCACTCACGACGATGAATACTTATTATACTACCGGCATACAGTGCTGTACAAGTATAAATTCTCTACGCCCTTTACTTTACCTTAACTACCGTCACCGTAGTAGAAATATCCAGCTATTACCATACCCCTCCAAATCAAGAGCACAAGCACAATCAAGCGTTATACTGTACAGTGCTTCACAGTATCTACATTCCAACCTGACACACGATGCTCCTCCTCACAAATACGATCCGCCATGAAAAAAAATGCGCCTGCGCCTGCCTGCCTGCCTGCCTGCCTGCCTGAGTAAAAGCACTATACTGTAGATCACCTACTTGTTCTTTTTTTATTTTTTACTTTAATTTATTCTAAAAAATCAAAATTCCGGGTTGAAATTTCTCGCCCCTTGGCGTGGGTGGATGGATGGATGGATGGGCATAATTTGTATGGAATAGCGAGTCGAAATTTGTGATTTTTTTCAAATAAGAATAAATAAATAAATAAAAAGTAAAGTAAAGCAGCGAGCAACTCCATACCGATATTGTTAACCAACCCCAGGCTCGAAAAGTTCGCATTACTCCAGCCTTGTGACGGAACAAATCAAAACTCACCACCACCAGCAACAGATTCAATGCAAGTTCAGACCGTAATCACCAAGTGCGGAAATACTCACTCGAGGGAGAGAGAAGAAGAAAAATGGGAATGGTAGATTGTAACCCCATGACATTAGTTCGTGCACATGCATGCGCGCAAGCCCCTCTCCATGTGTTCTCCACTAGACCAACCTAATCGACAGAAATAATGACAGCAAAAACTTTTTCCCAAACCAACAATCCCCCCTCACCCCAACCGCTCGCTCTCTTCCAGGTCTAATGACTATACTAAACTAAACTAAACTAAACTATGCTACCTACATGACCAGACCAGATCGTACCAGACAAAAAAGAAGACTCGTAATTAGCGTAAACATCGTGAAAAGAAAAAATTAAATTAAATTGAATTCGTGGTTCTCGTAAGGGTCGTGAATGGCATTGTCGTCGTTAAGGCCCCACCGTGTATGATGCAAAAATAAAAAAGAAGCCGAGAGCAAAACTGTAAAATAAAATAAAAATGGAAGGGTAGAGGGGAAAAAATAGTAAACGCGCCAGACGAAAATGAAGAAATAAGGAAAGCCAGAGAACAAAAGAACCCCTCCATCTCAAATCCATTCACCACTTCTCCCGCCACTAACAACTTTGATTGCCCTCTTCAATTCCTCCCTCCGCCTATCTTCTTTCCGCCTTTTAGCATCGCGAACAACATACTTTTCGAAAACACCTTTGAAGCCGGCCTTAGCTCTACGTTCGTCGTCCGAGAGCTCCTCGTCGGAGGATGCGCCCCGGATGGTCGCCGCTCGCCCAGTGGCAACAGTCCTAATAGACGCCGCTTTCCCATGCCTGATCGAGCCACCCGAGCCGCCGATTCGTCCCATCTTGAACCCAGTTAATCCGCTGCCGGAAGAGGCGGTGGAGTTGCGGTTGTTTGGGGGAGGACCGGTTATGGCAGTAATTGTTGTCTCAGCAATACTGTCGGTGTCCGTTGCCGTGGAGTTCCTGGGTGAGGGACTGCCGCCGTGGATGCTCATAGTTTCTTCCTCTACCAACGATGATTCCACAGTCACTTTGTGACGACGGCTAATTATACCGCCTTTAGCGGCTGCGACAGCTTTCTTTAGGTCCACGTGGGGAAGATGAAAGCGGTTCATGACGGAGCTCCGCCAGCTCTCTTTAGCATCATCGTCGACGGAATAGTCCGACCATCGGGAACCCGGACGGAAGGATGCTGGGGAAGGAACGACTAATTCCGTTGTAGGCATTGAAGGTGTACTATTGTACCTGTCGCGGAAACCTTTTACAATGGGCGAATCAGGATCCGTGATTTCTACCAACTCATCAAGACCGGTCTTGCTTTGAGTGACAGTTGCTAATTTGTGTTCGTCTTGGTCGAACTGCTGCCAGCTAGGATGAACTGCGTATTCCTCGTAGGCTGGAGAAATCTGATAATCAGGGTTGTTGAGCTCCTCGAGGTCCTTCCCAAGAACGTCGGCCATAATATAGTCGTTCGGGATGATGTTGAAAATCTCCGTTTCGTCAACCGGCAGCTCAGAGAACATAACCGGGAAGTCTTCAGACAGATCGAATGAAACTGTTGACATGGACGTTACTATTGGCGCGGAGGGTGAACGTTGGGGGAGCTCTATATCTTGATGGCCATCAAAAGCAAAAGGCGATTTCTTGGGAGAACTAGCTGGAGTGGTGACATCGATAGCGGATTGACTGTGCATTGGTTGAGATAGAATCCTGGCCCTTGCTTTATCTTCATCCTTCACCTCGATAACCTGCTCAATGACCTCATCGGCTGCCACTTCAACCACCGATTCGACTACGGGTTCAACCACCGATTCGACTACGGGTTCAACAACGACTTCAACCACCAGTTCTGCCGGCTGCTCAATCACCACACCCGCTCCGCCTTCATCTTCTTCATCTTCCTCAATGATATTCTCATGGATCGAAGGGACTGATGTGTTGTCACTACTTGAATCTAGGTTCAACAGCGGGACTCCACAGGTGCAATTCAGCTCGGATGTGGTATCAGATATCGAGTCAAGAATGCCGGTTTCCTCCGTGTTCTGGCAAGAAAGAATAGCTGGGGCAGATGATTTTCTGACAACCTGCAACGCGAGCCATGGCTTGAGCTCCAACTGCTCTGGAGGCTTCTCAAACTCCTCATCATCAGAGACGTCCCAATCTCCCAAGATTGGCTCGGCAGGCTTTTTAGGTGGCATTTGTTGAGAAAGATGTCCACGTCTGCGTAGAGGATATTTCACGCCAATTCCCAGAACACTATTAGGTTTAGGAGAAGCTACACGTTCATCAATGATGATTTTATATGGCTCGGGAGCCGTCGAGGGGCGCGAAGGCGCAAGATGGAAAGGCACAGTTTGAAACTCTGCCATATTATTGCTCGCTGGTGTTACCGCAGGCGTAACAACAGCAAGAACGTTCGCGGGAAAAGCATCGAGACCAGACTGAGTCACCGATAACCACGAATTAGCGTTCAACGATCCAATCGAGTTATTCGATAAAATCAATGGAAAATGAAAAATGAAATGAAAAAAAAAATAATGAGAAAAAAACAAGAGAAAAATGTAAAAATAACAATAATAAAAAATATAAAAAGAACCGCAATGCGAAAGAACATAATGTGGAAGTACTTACCAAAGGAGTAGTCGGAGTTGTAGGCGCCTGATGAGCATATTTGCTGAGACGGGGTTTATTTGTGTAGTTAATACCAGGGCTCCCACGCATATTTGCACTGGAACCCTTTCTCTTGATTTTCCTTCCATGATACACCTCGTTTGTTGGAGTAATAGGAGGGCTGATCTCGCGGGCGCTGAGAGAGCTCGACGAGCTCGAAGGCGAATAACCTCTGAATATACCGGCGGCATCGTTAGGTGTTTCAGGTGTGCTAGGGTCGTCCAAATCGTCTATTTCGTCGTCTTCCGGGTGATAGACGGTGTCGGGGAGAGTAGAAAATATGGATAGACGTGGCTCCGGGAGGGGCTTTTTGAACTCGAGAGGGGAGGGGCGCTTGTACTTCGCACGTAGTGACGAAGCCATCGTAAGAAGTTTCGACTCTGACAGGATCTCCCCGTCGCAATAAACTCGGTGGCTCTCTTTCGATTATTATGTACTCCCAGGGGAGGAGGCGGCAAGATGCAACTCGAGATGAGAACAAGAGACTCTCTTGAAGTTGCAGAATAAAAGACTCAACGGGGAAAGCGGGATATCAAAGAAAGGAATTCGTAGGAGACAAGAAGGCGAAGAGGTCAAGGTAACTAACGAACGAATGGAGAGAAGAGGAGAAGCGAGAGGGGTGACGGGCAGAAATAATCAAAGGCATGATGACAGCAGGTCTGTCTTTGAAGGAGGGGGGGTGAACCGCCCATTCATAAGTACAGGCCCATTGAACAAAGAGAGAGGGAACAATCACGGCCAACTGTATGGATGAAACCCGAGCCTATAAGGCGTCAGCCGCACAATAGATGTGACGGTAGCCATTGAGCAGGAGCATAGAGAGTGTGGTCTCCATTGTAGTTGGACCGACCGAGTCCAAAAGGATTATCGGTGGCATGTGGGTGGGGGAGGGATGGGTGTGGACAGAGTTAATGGTGCTATTGTGTACGTGGGCGAGCGTTATTGTTCTGGAGTGGGCAGTTGGGGACATGCATTCAATTGGACGCGGGTTGGATTGGCGAAGGACAATAAGACAAGAAAGATTTTTCGGGTGGACATCAATGGGGAGGAGAGCCTTTTTTTTTTCTTTTTTCTTCCTCCTCTTACCTCAATAGCAGGCAAATCGGGGGATGGACTGCAATGGGGGGGGGGTTGACCTGCTTTTTTTTTGTTTCCTCATTCATCTTGTATTATATTTCCCATTGAGATTCGAAGGTGGGGAACGAGTCTGAATGGGCAAAGGAAAAAACTAAGAATACCGGTAAGAGAAAGGGACGAGAGGGTGCAGAAAGTAGAAGGTAGGGGGATGAGTATGGTAGGGTACTTGAGGGTGTGTAACTCACATCACGCATTCATTGAGAAGGTCAGAGAAGAAAAAAGTGCGCAGAGGAGCGAGTGAGAGGAGCACTTCTGGTCCTCTCCTCTCTCTGGTGCGGGGAGAGAAATGAGCGAGTGGGGAGTTTTGTTCGGATAAGAGTAGGAAAAAGGCGAGAGGAGGGGCTATTTTTCTCTCTTCATGCGAAATTCATATCAGAGGCCGGGGGCCATGAATCTGCAATTCTTGGCAAATATAGATAGCCTCCGATCGTTTTTTCCGATTCATTTAGAGGAGAGGCAGAGCTCCGACTGTCTCTTTGTGTAGGCTGGACGAGTTGCTCAAGTACTGTACAGCTATGACACCATAAGTTACCGGTACTGTGACCTCCAGGCTTCTGTCTCTCAGGGTCAAGGATTTTTGAGCGGTCCCGGGGGGCGAGATGTGAACTCTCTGGACCTGAACACTACCTGCCGCTCTCGCTTCGCTTCGGCTCCCGACGCATAATATGCAAGAACGCCGTACTCGAGTACTCGAGTACAGCAAGCAGCAGCACGATACCACACAACGCAAACTTTACTTCTCCCGTCACCTACCGGCAAGCCAATACTCGTATACTGTACCTTCAAAACCCCCCTCTTGCAGGCAAAGAAGAGGAAAAAAAGAAATAAAGCCCAAACATAAGAGTTATCATGGGAGAAAAACAAAATACAAAACCCCAGTCTCTGATGTTGTTCTGATTGTTGCTCTTGATGCAATTTTTCACTGCACGCCCTGCAGAAAGTTGCACACTCCTCCTCCCCTCCCCTCCTCCTCCTCCCCTTCCTCCTCATCTTTCTGCTGCTACACTCTATCTTCCACTCCTCTTCTCAGGGGGATTGACCGTCACAGTAAACATTGTTACAGTTCCAGAGCAGTTACAGCCTAACAGCTGTAGCTATTTGCTGCACTTTTTTTCTGCCTGTGCAAATATTTTGGTCGTGGCGTCGAATAACCTCAATTCTCTGCCCTCTTTATTGTCGACCCTCGGATTGCCTGTTATCCGTCGCTCGCACACGTTTCAATCCCAATGCCTTCTCCCTTTCTTCACCCGGGCCCCCAAGACCAACACCTAAATGTAGATTATTTTGGGAAATATAAGCTAGCCATTGGGCCAATCTTCCTTCCTTTCCCCAAACCTGCCCCACTCATCCCCTTCCTATCACTCGTTTTTCTTAGCTGTCCTTTCTGCTCTCGAGCTCCTCCTTGTATGCCACGCTCGTGTCGCCTACCGGAACCTGTCGGTGGTTCAAGTTGCACGGATCATCCTGTGGTCTCGGTGGATGGCCTAGATTGCCTCGTCGAGCCTCTCAGCTCCGGCTCCAACAACCCATGGAATCTGTTATTCATCCGGATAAACAAATGATCAAATCCAGGTGCATCATAGCTGCCAGTTGCTAGGTCACAGTAGTGTACTTCAACTATTCCGGTGACATGCTTGCATACAGCTATCTGCACCGCTTTGGCTGTATCTTCCCGTAGTGCGTTACTTGATCAATTTCCTTTACTTATCGAAGCAACGGTCGATGGTCTTCTGAGAGAGATACAACAGGCTGGAAATACCGCAAGCTGATCACACGAAATCTTGATCTGGAATCTGAGCATTATCAATATCACGAGCGTAGAAGGGAGCAAGAGGAGAAAAAGAAAAAAAAAAGGCGCAGGAGTTTTTCAGGACTTCTTTCCCCGTGAGCCACGATTCCTCTCACGTCATCCTGCCTCCCCGATATCAATTGAGCTTCGCCATTTGTCGAACTCTTTCCTCATCCCCCAGTAATAACATAGGTTAATATTAGCTTTCTAGGTGCTAGGAGCTCCCACAGCAGCCACAAGCTAAAGCTTTGGAGAGAGAGAAAGGGGAAAAGATATCCTTCCTTGGTGGTGGTCATGATCATTTTCTTTTTTATACAATTGTATGGTGGTTGAGGCTCTGGATAATGACTTTGTGAAAGGGCATCAGTGAAACTATTCACCTTGCTGTCGCCCGCCAAGCTCAGGCCCTTCCGTAGTTTTAGAAATTCCAAAGCTGCGACAAATGTCAGCATTGCCTGTCATAGTAAATACCAACCCCTGGATGAATTTCTCTTCTCACAGAACTACAATCCTCCTTCCTCTCTCTTTTGTGACCAATTCCACAGATACTCTGGTGGTTACTGCCAAAGGTTCAAACCATTAGACCGACAAACTTTGCTTTTCCTCCACGTCTTTCCCAAACAGCTTCTGCCTTAGCCTGCGCCACATCACAGGGTCGCCGTTTTCGGAGGTAACCACCGACCCCAATCGGCCCGATACAGGAAGCAACCGCTGCGAAAAGCTCCCCTAACCAAACAACAGCCTGCATTCCCCAAGAAACTGCACACAACGACGAATATGGGGACGGAGGTCGAGTTCGATGAGTTTGGGTTACCAGTTGTGAAGCTCAAAGTTTCAACCCCACCTCCACCCTCATCTCCATCTGCTCCGATGGCAGAGGGGAGGGGAAATGAGAAGATTGGCGAGCAGCTGACCGAGGAGGTCAAGCCAACTGAATCAAAGCAGGTGAAGCACACAGTTTCAACGGACACAGTCTCAACCATATCATCGGCTACAAACACGCCAGTGTCACAGAATGTAGCTACGGACGCAACTCCTCCAATGTCACCAGAAGAAAGTGCGAATAAAACAGGGCTGGCAAACGAGGCGGCGGCAGCGGTGGTAGTCAAGGATCAGGTTGTAAGACCTTCCGCTGATATTCCTCAAGCAGATAGGGAGTGGAATGAGAAGAAAATGTTTTCGGAAGACCCCGCCGACCCCCCGAGCACCGTTGGAACTGGGGGCCCGGTTTCGGAATGGTCACACCAGCAAATTGTGCGAAGAGAGGAGGAAAAAGACAAAGACAAGGGGGGGGCAGAAGAGGGAGACGACGGTTGGCAGGAGATGCCTGCTTTTGCCTCACACGACCTCTACGATGACGAAGGACGGCTAATAGCCAAAGAGGCTCAGGATTCTGAGGATGAGGGGGAGAAAAGTGCGTCCAAGGGGTACACCAGGGTTTACGATGACGAAGATGCTCAGTCTGCTACTTCTATGGATGAGAATACGAGCTACTTGTTCAAGGAGACAGAGGACGATGAAGCTTCAAGGAACCCGCTAAGTCAGATGCAGGCTACAAAGGAATTGCTTACAGAGGGGCAGAGAATCGCTTATGTCGGTGTGTGTAAGTTGGCCTTGGAGCAAATGGTTACGGATCAGGGGAAATTAGAAGGAAAGGGACGAACCGTAAAGAAAGAACTACAGCTTGCACGGGAAAGCATGAAGATGTGGAGTCAAAAGATGATGGTCAGGTTGTACACGCATATGGATATCTCGTCTGCTGGTCCGATTGCCTTTATTGCCTTTTTTATTTTTAGGTCGAGAATGGGCGTTCCAGTTCTTAGCCGCTGACTGGGTGTAGAACAAATAATGATTGAACAGTTGGCAGAACACGGCGTCATACCTGCAGATCTCACGCCTACTCTTACAAAGAATGCTCGAGTCGAGAATCCCATTGCTTCCTCCGCTTCATCCTTCGCTTCGCCGAGATCTTCCGTCTCGCCTCCTGGCTACTCCTCTCCCCTATCTAGTCCTCCACCATATGAAGAGGCCGATGGCAGTGATGATGATACTCAACTAGCCATCAAGAATCCAGCTGAGATATCCAACTCTAAAACACTAGATATTGACATTCGGTGGACGGTCCTTTGTGATCTTTTCCTTGTCCTTATAGCTGATTCTGTATATGATGCCCGTTCTCGCGTCTTACTAGAAAGGGTTGGGGAGATGTTGGGAGTCCCCTGGTTGGGCATATATAAATTCGAGAAACGAGTGACAGATGCCTTAGAAATCCAAGAGTCAGCTCAACAGAATTGGAGCGAGGAAGAGCACATGGAGAACCGTAGGAAGGCAGCAAGAAATAAGAGGTTCGTTATGATGGGTCTGGCAACAATTGGCGGTGGTCTAGTCATTGGATTGAGCGGCGGGCTATTAGCCCCCGTGATCGGCGCCGGCTTGGCGGCCGGGTTCACGACAATAGGCGTTGGTGGTACCGGGGCGTTCCTGGCAGGAGCTGGAGGAACAGCTCTTATTGCAAGCAGCGCAGTGGCTAGTGGCAGCGCGATTGGTGCAAAGGCGAGTTACAATCGAACTAAGAGCGTTGGTATCTTTGAGTACAGGCCGCTCCATAACGCGAAGAGAGTAAACTTGATTATCACGGTCTCGGGGTGGGTCTTTGTTAATGAGAACATGAAGGCTCACGAGGGCTAATGAAAGGGATAGATGGATGAACAGTACCGAAGACGACGTGAGACTGCCATACTCAACCGTTGACCCTATCATGGGTGACATTTTCTCGATTCTCTGGGAACCGGAGATGTTGCGATCTATGGGTCAAACAATCAATATCCTTGCAACCGAGGTTTGTTCCCGGGTTTTACAATCTAGAGTCACACCTAATATTCCATAGGTCCTAACCCAGTCACTGCAACAAGTTTTGGGGAGCACTAT
Source organism: Tuber microsphaerosporum (assembly GCA_003521225.1). Lineage (NCBI taxonomy): Eukaryota > Fungi > Ascomycota > Pezizomycetes > Pezizales > Tuberaceae > Tuber > Tuber microsphaerosporum. Next base: position 11,832 of record QOVD01002467.1, read on the forward strand.
CTTGGTCGCCCTCATGGCTTCCTTGCAATTGCCTGTTGTTCTTACTAAACTCTCCTATTTACTTGATAATCCATGGAGCGTGTCACTTGACAGAGCCAACGCTGCAGGATTAATTCTCGCTGATTCATTGATCCATCGAAACCTCGGTGTGCGTCCTGTAACCCTTGTAGGTTACTCTCTCGGCGCACGGGTGATCTATTCCTGTTTGAGAGAACTACAAAGGCACCACGCCTACGGCCTGGTACAAAACGTTTACCTGTTCGGATCGCCAGTAGTAGTGAAACAAGATGAGTACGCAAAGGCGGTATCTGTAGTTTCAGGGAGGTTCGTGAACGGGTTCGCCAGAAATGATTGGATTTTGGGATATCTTTTCCGCGCAACAAGCGGCGGTATTGGCCGTGTCGCAGGGCTGGCGCCCGTTGATAATATCGTTGGGGTGGAGAACGTGGACGTTACGGAATTGGTAAATGGGCACATGGCGTATAGGCAGGCAATTCCAAGACTCTTGAGACATGTGGGATGGGTTGTTGTGTCAGATGAGTTTACAGAAATAGAAGATCCGGTAAGTCTACCCATAGTTCCGACGGGCACAATTTATTGATTTCATGCGAAACTTTAGGATCCTGATAGGCACCGCGAAAGGCAACGGGAACTAATTGAAGAACTTGAGGGGGCCCGTAAAGAGATTGAGAAAAATCAAAAGAAGCCTCGCTTCTCTTTCTTTGGTAGGGGTAAGGACGCCGCCAAAAAGAAGGACTGGGAGACCTACGATGAGGTCAAGCCTGCTAGCAATCCTGGAATGGAAAAAGATCGAGTTGACCCAAATGACCCAAATGCCGGCATCAAAGACGACAATGTAATCTTCGATGTCGACGCCATCAGAGCAGAGCTCGCAAAAGTGGACCGAGACGAAATTCAACCCAAGGAACTAAACTCCACGCTTCCACCCCTCAAAGCCGACCCATCACTTCTGAATTCACCAATGTACGCCAACCTTCGCCACACCAAAAGCTTCGACCACCGCTCGCCATATGGTGGTGCGCCTTCAACCTCCGAAAGTCACGTTAGCCTTCCATCTTTCCAGAACGGTCACCATCGGCCATCATCGCTCGGTAATAAAAACGACTACTTTGACTCCGAAGATGAATTCGGGAACCCACTCAGTGGTGAGATTCAAATGACTTTTGACGCACCACCACTGTCATCAGCACCATCTCAAAGTGCCCCCCCCCTTTACAGACCCGAGTTTAGGACTAGTGTTACGATGCCTACTACTGCCAATGAAAGAAATGTGTGGGCGGATGACGATGACGACTTTGGTGAGGAGAAGGAGATGACCATGACGTTTGCTTAGCGTTTAGAGGAGGAGGAACGAAGGGAATAATTCCTTGTTTTGTTTTTCTTTCTTTCTTTAATGTTGATTTGGTTTGTATTGTAGCGTGCATACATTTATGGCGGTGGATTGTGCTTTCTTAATACCGTAGTGGCGTTGGGGATGGAGTGGAATAAGGAGTGTTGCTTGGGGGGCTAGTGGAGTATGGGGACGGAAGGGTGAGATTGTCATGGAAGTATACCGGTAGCTGTAAAGGCGTTTAATTAGAGAACTACTGTTGCGCTTATCTGTCGGAAACGTATGGGTGTAGAGATAGACTTGACGGCTGCATCGGACGAATGTTACCTATGAAGTTTAAGATTTTGTCATAAATAATCACTCGGCGGCGTTTAGCAGGAGGTGCAGATCTGGAGTCTAGGTTCGCAGTGCAATGTAGTGAGAGTGAGCTGGGCCTGATCTATAGTTGTTCAGTCAGTCAGTCAGTCACAACGCGTACACTGCAGTATCGCGCAATGCATGAGCTTTCTATGATTCATAGTTATCCTCGTGCTAGGTCTAGTCCTATTTACCCCTCCCCTTTGAAATTATGATAACCTACACTTTGCAATATCAATATCCCTCTGTGTTAGGCTCATCATAGCATACACCTCTCTGGGATTTTCCCTATCCTATTCAAGTGACTTGTCTCATCTGGGTCATATGTTATCTCAATGTTATACTATTCTTCCCTGCCAATCCTATATCTAGTGTCCCAATTTGTTTTTTGTTTTTTTTTTTGTTAAATCTGTGGATTGGTAGGTATGGGTTATCTATAGTAGAATAGAACTAAAATACTAACGGAGGGAGAGGATCCTATATTGTACTCTTGTCTAGTGCCTTGTGTGTGGGTCTATAGTCCCTCCCTCCCTCCCTCGGTATGGGGCTAACTTAGCCATAATAATATACCCTCCCCCCGAAATGGCATGGAAAAGGAAGACACTGCTGGTATATAAGTTAGATACCAATGTTTGACTGGGCGACATAGTATCGTACCCCCACAGCAGTGGGAGGGACGACTAAGAAATCCAAGACCTACTTTGAGGACAGGACACTATCAGTGTTCTTGTCTTGGGCATCAACGCTTATAAGGGAGACTGAGAGAGGCTGAGTGGGTTGCACTGGTCCTAAGAGATCAGTCAACGAGCTTGAGAAAAGGTAGTAGTAGAAGCCGGATATACTCGAGTAGTCAGTCATTCGTTGCTTCCTATAGCTGAGCAAGAGTGTTATCAATCATGCTACTGTAGTTAGGGAAAATATAGGAAGCATGATAGTAGTATGATAAGGGCCCTACGATAAGAACTGGAACAAGTCAAGAACCACACTATATATATATAATATAATAGGAAGTTAGAGTTTTGCCTGCCTCACCAAGTCAAGTTAAGACCTAAGTTACCGGTATTAGATTAGATTGGATTTTTTTTTCTTTCTTTCTTTTCTTTCTAAATCTGTTTTAATTAATAAATTGAAAGAGAACCGTTTTTTTTTTTTTTTCTCCCCTTGTGGTAAATCCAAAGTGGGAAATTCTAGAACGTCCTAGTTTAGTGTCATTCTCAATTATCCCAGTTTTTTTTTATGGTAGCTATAAGTGTTTCTACCTAACTTATCTATCTATCCCACGATGAGGTCCTTCACGCAAGCAAGCAAGGCCATGAAGCTCCAAGTAAGTTCGGAACTTGTGGTGTAGGATCTTGAGAGTCTGTCTATCGTTTTTGCCTTCGTATTTAGGTTTCGAAATTGGCAATATGGAAAATTGGTAGTATATAACTTGAGTGAGTGAGTGAGTGAGTGTTGGTGAATGAATGATCTAGAGTTGTTTTATGCGGACCCAACGATCAATCACTAAGGGGGCTGTTTTGGTACGCCAACATTCGTACAGTATATAAGGGTTTCCAAACCGCATTTTGTAAAGGTATGCCAAACTTTAGCGTCTAAACAGTGATGTTAATAATAATATAGCACATTGCTAACAGGAAAACCCGGGAAACCGGATCATGATTCTGTAGTCTCCCCTTTATTCCACTGCAGTGTATAAGTTAATACATAAGAACAAGTAGTACAGGGTTAGGGTTTACCCAGAGCGTCCAACAACAAAAACGACAATAAATGTTTTAAGAAGCGGATGCAGATCGTTATTAGTTTTATCAAGGCAGCGTTTTCCGGAGAAGGGCAAATTATTGGCGGTTTGGAGGATGCGGGTTTCATGCATCCCTATCACTGAATGCAAGGCAAATGAATGTGTGCGGGACAGCTACTGCAGGTACGGTATCATACAGTACGCAGAATGTGCCCCAGAATGTGGTAGTCTCTGGTTTGGTACTGTTGCTGTACTACCGTACCGTAAAATCTCCCTACCCAGAGACGAAAATCCACTGGGAAGGTTGGGCGTTTTCCTCACATGGTAAAACTTGAGAGTGCTGAGTGTGTTGGGTCTTCATCAACTGGTATTTGAAATTCTAGCAGCCTATCAATCAAGCTAATCCCATCGTGTGTGTCAATGCCTCAATCCCCGCTGATAATCTGGTGGTGGATTATATGAGATTTTGCGGCACAGCAGCAGCAGAGAGAAGACCAAATAGATGCAATATAGCGCCTTATGCACCGTTGAGTGGTCGTCTGTTTGTTGGATTTTGAGCCGCGAAAGGGTCCGTGCGTGCTGTGTGGAAAAAAAAACATCAAGTCCAACTGTCCAAGCACTCCCGAAGATGGGATGCCTTACTCGAGCACAACCCGTTTCATTTTCGTTTTTATTCTTCCAGTAAAACATGATATGATATGACACACTGTTTAACAGTAGTAGAAGAGATTCTTCCTTCGGGATGTTTTTCAAAAGCAAAAGGTAAAAATAAAAATAAAAAGTTCACTCCAGATTGAATTTCCCCACGGGTCCGTTACATGTGAATCGTTGGTGGTTGTCGATCTTGAGACTTTGCCTTTTGTGTTTACTGCAGGGGCACGGGGAACGAAAGAGGACTGAGGAAGACGGGGGAAACGAGAGATGACGCCGGGGCCCTCTAGAGGAGGAAGAACAAAAAGCAGCAAGCTTGCTTCTGCTTCTACTTCTGATCCCAACTTTTCCACGAGGATACCACGAGTTTCCCTTGACACTCCCCGTCATTCCATCCCATCCCACCCCACCCCATCCCATCCCTTCTCACAGACATATCACCCCCATTCGCACAGGGTACAACTCGCACTGTAGGGAGGATACCGGGAGTGCCGCTCTCGTTACTGCCGCTCTACATACTAGTACAGCACGTCTCAGCTTGATCGTGCATGGGACCGTACTCGACTGAGTAACAGATCGGTACACATTCTTGGTGCAGTTTCGTGGCCTTTTTTTCCTCCTCTACCGGAGTGAGGGAAGCGTGTGGTTCGTTGCCTTGGGAGCATCGGTAAGTGCCCGAGTAGAGAAAATTTACGAACTGAAAGAGAGAGAGAGAGAGAGACTAGAAGAGAAAGGAGGTCAGAAGGCAGGAGTAAGGCGGGGCTTCACGAGCATTCTACTCCAATCGATTCGACATTCGACCGTTGCACCAAATCAACTCGACCACACTTTTCCTCTTTGCCTCCATCCGACCTGCTCTGGTCGTCTAGTGCCTAAGGAATTTCAGGCAAGCACTGCACAAGCACACAAAACCTTCCCCCCTTCTGCTGAGACTTTCGCTTGTTCTAGGATTCTCTGTATCCAATCCAGCACTCAAAGTCCAAATTCGACTGGATAGATAACCAGGAGTTGCATCCATCCATCTCGTCACCAACCAATCAGATCTATCTACCTCCTGATTCTTCGTCCGAAATAAGGAATTAGAGAATTAAAAAATTAAGGAGAGACAAAAAGAGAGCTAGCTTCTGGAGCAAGGAATAGGCCTGCCGTACCGGTACCACCCCTGACAAGCGGTATAAACAAGAGATGACTACTCCATCGACTCCCATGAAACGCCTTGGTCTGGCTCGTCCCCGCCCATCTCTCGCAAACACTCCCGCTTTCTCAAGCAGCAACAGCAATAGAGAAGCGGCAATTCCGAATAACCTACCCTCGCTTGAAAAATCTCCCCTCCTCTCACCGAGTACAATGCTGGCCCGAAAAGCTTCCCTCAACCAGCTCACCCAGAACTCGCTGGCATCTATCCCTGACGGCACGGTAGGCTATGGATTAGGGAGCCCTACAAGATCCACCCGGGATGACTATCGGGGTCGAGCAACCCCCATCGGAGCTGACGTCGAGGTCGGTGACGCCGTTAATACTCCTGGTGGAATGCATGGAACTGTCAAATTTATCGGGAATGTCAAAGGAAAGGCGGGAATATTTGTTGGAGTAGAGCTGGATCCGGACATGTCTGGAAGGGGCAAGAATGACGGCGCAGTCGACGGGTGGGTGCTTCTCATCGTTTTTTTCTTCCTTATTTGTTTGTTTTCGTATTCGTTGTGGGCAGCGAGGCTCTGAATTAAAACTTGTTTTAAGTACCGTTGGAGGTATACACTCTGGCCACCTTTTGTCCAGAGCTTGTTTCCGTTGGCTTGGCCCAACTGCTGGAAAACCATCGTTTGCCCAAACAATTCGTTTTTAAGCTCTATTTTTTTTCCTCCTTTCTTGCTGCCAGGATGAAGTGGTCAAGGCCGTCTATGGGATCAACTAACACGACCCATGAGAACAGAGTTCGCTACTTTACCACTGCTCAACCAAACTCCGGTATCTTTGTCCCACTAGCACGAGCTACCAAACGGCATTCAGCCTCATCCTCAAATCCTCCGCCGACACCTACACTTTTGAGCCTCCCTTCCCCTGGGGGACCTTCACAATTAACACCTCCGACTCCTTCAAGAAATCGCGCGGAGTCTCCTGCACATCGCTTCGCAAATGGAATTGGGAAAGCTCCAAGTGCCCGGCCGGCGTTACCGAGACCTGAGAGTCCTATGCGAAGAGGAACTCCTGGCCCTGGTTCAAGACCTGGCTTACATCCACCAGTAACACCCAGAAATGTTTCTTCAGCTGCCGGAGGTCGATTTGGCGCTCCTAGTCCTACACCAGGGAAATTGAGTTATAATGGCCGAGCAAGAGCCAGCAGTATTGCTTCAACAGTGGATGGAAGGCCGGGCACATCGGGAGGTGGTGCTCCGCCGCCAAGGTTTGCACAAACACCCAGTGCGCGTGCTCCATATTCGTTGGGGTCAAAACAGCCCAAGAGCATGGGATTGAGTCAGGCGATGAGGACAGGGAGCTCAATGGGTATGAGAAGCATTAGTTCCCTCGGTCGACATATGGGGGAGCACCATGAGACATCACCAATAGACTCGGGAATTAGCATGAGCAGGGCGGATGATTTAGATAATTCGGAGGCCACCTCGGTACTGGAATCCAAGCTAGCGGAGAAGAATGAACAGCTAAAGGAGCAAGCGACAGCATTACTAGAAATGGAAGCATCATTAACGGAGTTGCAATCTCTCGTTCAGAATGCCTCCTCCCCACAGATGTCACATTTTGCTTCTCCGGCTATCCCTACTAGGTCGGGTTCTTTCGAGGATGCAGATGCTATTCAGTTGAGGGCTTTGCTTCGGGAAAAGAATGAGAAGATTCAGCTTCTTACGGCGGAGTTTGATGCACATAGAGCAGACTTCAGATCCACTATTGATACTCTAGAGCTCGCCAGCACGGAGACGGAGAGGGTGTATGAGAAACGAGTAGATGACCTTACGGCAGAAATTCGGGAGCTACAGGATAGAAATGACGATGTGGAGAGTGTGGCGCGCCAGTTAAAGCAATTAGAAGAGTTGGTCGCGGAGCTAGAGGAGGGGCTAGAGGATGCCAGGAGGGGAGAGGCAGAGGCTCGAGGAGAGGTGGAATTCTTAAGAGGGGAGGTGGAGAGGAGCAGAGAAGAGCTCCGAAGAGAGAAAGAAAAGAATGCCGCTGCCGTGGCGAACGCTGCTGTTGGGAAGATGATGCGCAGTGGCTCTAATAACGATGAGGTTGAGAAGAGGGATGATGAGATTAGGGGTTTGAAAGCCATTATTCATTCCCTGAGCCGTGATGCGGTGTCCGCTGATGATGCTACGAATGGTGGCCACTCACACCTTGACGGAGCCGGTGCGGCAAGGAAGTTGGGGAACAACGGAGAGGTAGAGGAGCTGGCCAAGGAGCGCATGTCACGAGAGAAGTTGGAGAAGGAGGTTGGGGAGTTGGAGTCATTGATTGAAAGACGTGCTGCTAGGGAGGAGGAACTTGAGAAAGAGATTGAGCTTCTCAAGAAACGCAAGGAAACCCGCAGCAGTATTACTAATGGCTCTGAGAAAACCGTCACAGGTTGGGCTGGACGGGAGCGGAGAGATAGCGGTAGAGACTCCCGGGCAACCATCGGAAGCTGGAGAGGCAAACACCAGCCGACATCCTCTACAGCATCCTCTTTGGTGCAACAGCCTGCTGCTCCTCCACCTGAGCCCTCCTTGCTCGCCGATGATCTCAGCATGACTGGTAGCGGGGGCCTTACTCCCATCACTGCTGAGGATTCCGAATCTGCCGATGGTAGCGTTCTTTGGTGCGAGATCTGTGAGACTGCAGGCCACGACATCCTCACTTGCACCAACATGTTCGGCTCCGCAGCTGGAGGTCCGGCATCTGCTGGACCAGAGGGAGAGAAAACTGCCGCTGCCGCTGCTGCTGAGGAAGCTGAAGGGGATGAAAAGTCCCCGCATGTAGTATCGCTGATCATGGAGCGGGGTGCCAGCTCTAGCTCTGCATTCCCCGAATCCTCGACGGATGACGATGCGGACTTCAAGAGCGCTGTTTCGGAAAAGAGGAAGAGTTTTCATCTCCCGCCTCCACCACCAATGGTGGAGGGTAGCTTTGGTCCTGTGGCTGGAAAGGAAACTGGTGTCATTAATATGGACAAGTGGTGTGCTTTATGCGAGAGAGACGGCCATGAAAGCTTTGATTGCCCTCTCGAGACTGACTTCTAAGTTTACGATGGGACTACTACTATCTTATTCTATGAATGCTTGTGATTGCTGTCCTTTAGTCATTCATGCGTTGTTCCTTTTCGTTGAGAATATCATTGGGAGTTTGTTTCCATTTCTTTTATTCCCGTCTTTCCTCTCTTCTAACATTACCCTTCTTCAAATTAACATGCCAGTCCATCATACCTTATAGATTCGTAGGAGGTGATACGCGTGATTTGTTACGAATGCTTGAGTTCAACATTTCTTGTAACCTTTTCTCCTCTCTTCTCCTTTTTACTTTTTACTCTTTTTTCTTCACTCCTTCATCAGAGTACTTTTCTTCTCTTTCGCCCTCAGGTGGCTCAATAGGCAACGTTTAATTTGATGAATCTAGGGGTGGCATGTAGGAAATACTTTAAAAGGGCATTTATAAGTCTGTTGATTGCAAACGTTTGTGAAGTGGGGGTTTTTTTTGTTCGGCAGCATATCATATCATAGCGGTAGTCTGAGCTTTTCCTTTTTTTTTTTCTTTCTTATTTAGAGGTGAAGGGTAAATGGATTAATGGGGCAGATGGGGAAAATATATCTTATTTTCCTAGATGAAAGATACAAGGCTTTTTTCTCCTTTTGTTCCCTTTTCCTTTTAGGGGATACGGTGGTATTGTTACGATAGACTCAGGGGCAGAATATATTATGATATCGGGCAATGGGGAAATAGAGAGAGCTTCATTAGATTCTGATCTTTTATGCGTGGCAGTTAGTAGTTTAAGTTGGATCAACGGTCAAGGAGGCGTATTGAATAATACTCGGGTATTTGTTGACCTGATCTACTAGGATCTACCGAGATGCCCAGCAACAACAACGTGGGCAACCCTGCACTTTTATTATTATGAAACAAGTATGATGAATGTGATTTTCACCCCGCTCCCGACTTCCCCATACTCCATCCCATCGCCTCCTGCTAAGCAGCCACCAACACCACCACCACTTACACAAAATACACACCACAGTGAAGATGGCAGGAACTTTCGAGCCACTGAGTAACGACCTTATTCTTCGGGCCGCTAGAGGTAAGTCCCCCCAATTCTTCTTTTATCATATAAAGTCTCTAAAAGAGCTGACCAACGTAAAATAGGTGAACCCGTCGAACGGCCCCCAATATGGGTAATGCGTCAAGGTCCTCTCACTTCTATCTTCTCTTCTCCTCCCTCCAAACCCAAGCTAACATAATCTAGCGGGTCGCTACCTCCCAGAGTACAACCAAGCAAAAGGAGGCCGCGACTTCTTCTCGGTATGCCGTGACCCGGAGCTTGCGAGCACAATAACCCTACAACCAATCCTCCGCTACGCAAACCTAATTGACGCAGCCATAATCTTCTCGGATATCCTTGTGATCCCGCAAGCAATGGGGATGACAGTAGAAATGCTCGAGGCGAAGGGGCCACACTTCCCGAATCCACTACGCAAGCCGGAAGACCTCTCGCAGCTCAAGTCCGAAGTCGACGTTCGTGTGGAACTCGCCTACGTCTTCGATGCGATCCGCCTGACACGGCGAAAGCTTGCGGGACGGGTCCCATTGATCGGCTTTGTCGGCGCGCCATGGACCCTTATGAGTTATATGGCTGAGGGTGGGGGCAGTAAAACGTTCATGTTTGTCAAGACTTGGATTTTCAAACACCCCTCCACTGCGCACTCCCTGCTGGCCAGGATCACGGATGTCTGCGTCGAGTTCCTAGCACACCAGGTCCTGGCCGGCGCGCAGATGCTGCAGGTCTTTGACTCCTGGGCCGGCGAGTTATCACCGCACGACTTCCGCACATTCGCACTCCCGTACATACGGCAGATATCCGCGCGGGTGCCCGCGCGCATCAAGGAGCTTGGAGGCGAACCCGTCCCCATGACCATCTTTGCCAAGGGCGCTTGGTACGCTCTCGACGAGTTGTGCGAGTCCGGATACCAGGTCGTCGGCCTCGACTGGACGCACGACCCTGAAAGTGCCGTCGCCGTTGCTAACGGCCGTGTCACACTGCAGGGGAATATGGACCCCAATGTTTTATATGGCGGCCGCGAGGCAATCACCCAGGCTGTCGAGAGGATCGCAAAGGGCTTTGGTGGCGGGAGGAAAGGTTGGATCGTCAATCTCGGGCATGGCATCACGCCGTTTGTCGACCCGGAGGATTTGAAGTGGTTCTTTGAGGAAACTAGGAGAGTTACTGGAGCCAGCGAGTAATTTTCTCGTGGATTGTGGGGGCTAATTAAAAGATAAATTTTTGAGGAACGTGGGAGGGGGTGGGGGTGTTTCAAAGGGTTTTTCTTTTTTCTTTTTTAGTTTTTTCCTTTTTATTCCCTTTTATCCTATTCTGTTCCACCCTACTCTTGACACGACACAGTATGATATTTGTTTGTGCAGTAGAAAGAAGTGAATCCTATAGAGCCTCGAATTGGGCAACCGTCACTTTCGGCCCAACCCCCAGGGAAATCGTAGTACCGCTACTTGTATACTGTAGTCGAGAACTGGGAAACTTAGATTACCATCAGTCAGTCAGTCGAGAGGCGAAACCAAACGTGACAATTTTCCCCATACTATACCTAAGACTTTTAACCTACAGTGCAGTAGTCTATCTGTCTACTCGGGGGTGTGTTCATAAAAATCAAAAAACCTAGAGGTGTATGATAGTAAAAAAAACAGGGATTCACCTTATCTTGATCATTACTTGTAACAGATATGATATAATAAACTTTATGGAAATATGGTACCGGCACCGTAAACACAGGATTTGTTTTGTTGAAGCTTGAAAAAAAAAACCCCCCAGACAAGACCAGATAAGACAAGACCAGACCAGTACTCGAAGGTGTCCTTAAAAATCGGAAACTGATCGGGGCCAAAATGATCGAGCGATCAAAAATGTCTGGAAAACTTAACCTTGTAATTCCATGTAACTAGACATCTTAAACAATATATGTTGAACTGAATTAATATTTGTATGATACAAGTGCCACCGACAAAGTGAGTAGACACGCGGGATTTTACACCAAAAATGGCCAATTTGTCACCCTTATTCCAGCACCAACACCACAATTAAAAATAGGA